>JAZGTI010013842.1:0-14536 GCA_036877585.1 Botia kubotai
TTTTTAAATGATTAAGAGGCAAATTTAAATTTATTGTGATTTACATGAACAAGCTGTTGCTTAATAGTGATTTCTCAGTAATTAATTAGGCTCTCGTGTTAGGCCCCCAAGAGGATGAACACATCCTCTTTGCGCACTGGCCAGCGTTTAAGCATGATTTTTGCCAGCTCATGCAAAGCGTCGTCGGCTTTTGTTTTGGTTTCAATTTGATGTCAGTTTGATGTCAGTCATGTTGAGGTGTAGGGCTTGGTTTATGAATGAGAAAACAGCCTTGGAGCTGCACTTACAGTATGTTGTTGTCTGGGCTCTTTGGGCACCTGCTTGTTGAGCGCTGCTCTGCTCAGTGTATCGCTTATGTACATCTTAGGGCCAGGCTTGTATACAACATTCAGATTGTAGTCACAAATGCAAATACAGAAACGCAATGCAAATACAGAAACGCAATGCAAATACAGAAACACAATGCAAATACAGAAAAGCGCTGCAAATCATCACAATACAATGGAACTGTTTCAAGGGGGACCCTAACAAGTGACGAACCCAACTGGGACCTGGGACACCGATTATTGTTCAGTGGCTGTGCCAAAGCTGGGGAACATTGGGCTTGTTGAGAAGGGGAAAACAGCATTTTTAGGGGACCTAAACCTCTCTGTGGTCAGCCTGTCTTTGTGTCTGGCAGCAAACATCACCCGCTGCATTTCATAATTCAGAAGGTTCTGCCAAAGAGCCACAATGTCACTGACCTGTACAAGACCAAAAAAAACATTCATGGATAAGTTACATGCAATATTTCTTGTCAGATCAATCACACTTATTTAAATACAATATTTTTCTCTCATTTTCTTTTAAAAAAATGCCACTGACCTGATGAGGTCCGAGTCGGGTTCATCACTTGTTAGGGTCCTGCTTGAAACATTTCCGTTGTGTTGAGATACCATTAGACATGTACTATTGTTGTTTGTGTACTGTTCAAATAAACAGGCATGAGCTGCGTTAAAATGTGTCTATTAACACGGCCTAGCACCGACTGCGCAAGACGGAACCAACAGCGTCATAACAGTAAACAGACCATATATGGCATTTTGCCGTAAGAACTGTATTATGTTATTCTAGTATCTTAGAGTATCATGTACAGTATCATGTACAATACACAGGAATATAGTAAATCTTCAGTACTATAGTATTATGGTGGTACCGTTACAGTGTTTTGTAACAGTTGAATTTTGTACGGCTAGTGCTGTGCGTTTTCTCTGCCCCCCCACACTCGTGACGCAAGGAAACACTCCAATTACAATGAACAGAGCTACTGTCTAGTTTGTCATGTTGATCACATCACTCAAACATTTAAATGACACAGAGGACGTTGCCACGGTGTGCGTTTATGCGTCCTGTCTGCGCACTTTTTAATTTCTAGCTACACGTGTCAGAGTATGAGGTGTGATATGTTAACTTGTAATATCTTAGCTAACTGATAAGCCCTGATATATAAATCACATGAGAGATGTAATCACAACCTGCTGATATAGGCCCGGTTTCTCAGACTTCTCAGAGGGCTTAAGTCTAGTTCCAGACTAAAATGCATGTTTGAGCCTAATTCTGGCTTAATCTAAGCCCTGTCTGTAAAACCAGGCCATAGAGTCAAACGGCACACATATGAATGTGCTAATAATTTTATAAATAACTTACACTTCATTCAGTACATCACTGATTCACTCAAATTAAGTAAATTTTTTCACTTTATTTTGTGATAACAGATAAAAGTTACTGCAGACGACACAGCGCAGACGTCACATAGCTTCGAGATGACAAGAGTCACGAATCTTATCTCACGTCATTTAGTCACAGCAAGTTAAGCGATGATCGACACGATTGGCTGCTTAGTTAGCAAAGTAGGTTCAGCTTTCACCTCTCATATCGGAGGGACTTCTGCGTTCAGTGCGTTACATTTTGTTGTTGCGTTTTTTGACATCATGTCAAGTTAAGAATAGTTAAACTTTTCGAAACGCTTCTTATTCGGTTGCACCCAGCCGTTTTAAACGCATGAGCACGGCTTGCATGCACAATTTAAAGCCAGTCTGTACGAATCTACAGCTTAGTTGGTAGTAAAGGGAGAATTACAGTCATGTCGAGTGTGGATCGGTTGTATGTCGGCCGGCGTGGGGAGGGTTTGGCTGGCCATGTGCCAATAGACTAATAGCTTGAAGAGCCGCGTCAATGTACATGACTGAAGGAAGATGTCAGACGCGTTGAGATTTCACACAGCTGTGAATGCGAGAATATCCTGAACAAATGATAATAAATGGACGGACCAGGAGTAGCGATATATTGGTCCCCAAGGGGGAGAAATTATTGGAAGTAATGGGGAAAACAACACCCAAACCATTAATAGGTAGGAGTATACAGCTTGTTTGTGCATGGTTGGTTTGTCCGATAACAGAAAGATATTTCAATGCATTTTAATATGATTTGATATGGATACAGATACTGTAATTTCTGTATAAATTGTGCAGATACTGTGTCACGCAATGATAAATGGACTACATAATAATACATTTTGTAGCCCAAATACAGTTCAGAAACGTAATACACTATATTGCCAAAAGTATTCGCTCATCTGCCTTTAGACACATATGAACTTAAGTGACATCCCATTGTTAATCCATAGGGTTTAATAAGATGTCAGCCCACCCTTTGCAGCTATAACAGCTTCAACTCTTCTGAGAACGCTTTCCACAAGGTTTAGGAGTGTGTTTATGGGAATTTTTGACCATTCTTCCAGAAACACGTTTGTGAGGTCAGACACTGATGTTGGACGTGAAGGCCTGGCTCACAGTCTTCGCTCTAATTCATCCCAAAAGTGTTCTATCGGGTTGAGGTCAGGACTCTGTGCAGGCCAGTCAAGTTCTTCCACACCAAACTCACTCATCCATGTCTTTATGGACCTTGCTTTGTGCACTGGTGCGTAGTCATGTTGGAACAGGAAGGGGCCATCCCCAAACTGTTCTCACAAAGTTGAGAGCATGGAATTGTACAAAATCTCTTGGTATGCTGAAGCATTCAGAGTTCCTTTCACTGGAACCAAGGGGCCAAGCCCAGCTCCTGAAATACAACCCCACACCATAATCCTCCCTCCACCAAACTTCACTGTTGGCACAATGCAGTCAGACAAGTACCGTTCTCCTGGCAACCGCCAAACCCAGACTTGTCCATCAGATTGCCAGATGGAGAAGCGTGATTTGTCACTCCAGAGAATGTGTCTACAGTGGCAGCGTGCTTTACACCACTGCATCCGATGATTTGCATTGCACTTGGTGATGTATGGCTTGGATGCAGCTGCTCGGCCATGGAAACCCATTCCATGAAGCTCTCTACGTACTGTCCTTGAGCTAATCTGAAGGTCAAATGAACTTTGGAGGTCTGTAGCGATTGACTCTGCAGTAAGTTGGCGACCTCTGCGCACTATGTGCCTCAGCATTTGCTGACCCTGCTCTGTCATTTTACATGGCCTACCACTTCGTGGCTGAGTTGCTGTCATTCCCAACCGCTTCCACTTTGTTATAATACCACTGACTGTGGAATATTTAGTAGCGAGGAAATTTCATGACTGGACTTGTTGCACAGGTGGCATCCTATCACAGTACCATGCTGGAATTCACTGAGCTCATGCGAGAGCGGCCCATTCTTTCACAAATGTTTGTAGAAGCAGTCTGCATGCCTAGGTGCTTCATTTTATACACCTGTGGCCATGGAAGTGTTTGAAACACCTGAATTTAATTATTTGGATGGGTGAATGAATATTTTTGGCAATATAGTGTATGTATGTATGTAATACGTATGTTTCTGAGCTGTTTTGGGCTATAATAGATGACCCAAAAAGAGCAAATGTTGGCATATTAATTGACTCAAAACATCACTTATTTCAAATGTGAGTATTAGCGTGCTTCTATAAATAGCATGCTTGCGCTATATAAACGTGCACTATTCCCAGCAAACATGCCCCTTTAGGACCTGTGTTGGGCTCACACGGGCAGCCCCCATGGGCCTCAATACTGGCGTGAAATGCGGGGCACATTTGGGGTCCCAGTGGGACAGCCCAAAGTATGGGCTAGGTGTGGGCGGGGCCACAAAAACCAGGGTGGGCCCCAAATAAATCCAGTTGTAGGCTCACAGAATGTCCACACTGTGGGCTGGTATGAACATACTGTGAGCAAATTGGGAAAAGTGTGGTCATACTATGGGCAAATGTGGGCACACTGGGAAAAGTGTGGTGAAATGTTCTGAATATACAGAAAGCAGTAATAATGTGAGAGTCCACTTTAAAATTATGAATTCACAGCTAATAATAATAATAAAATATATTGAGATCTTTTTTACAACAATATCAAAAATCAACAAAAACAACAATAAAAAACTATTTTTATTGTTGCACCATTTTGTCACAGTATCTAAGTGAGAAAAAGAACAATTGAATTACAAATGTTAAAAACAAAACGAGTCGTTCTACTGCTGTTAAGACCGTTACGGAGGAGGCTCCCGCCCCTCCTTCTCCACGTCAGCAGAGGGAACCTTCACCAGAGTATTGACTCCTCCCTGAACTACATTTCCCAGCAGACACCGGGGCTACTTCCTGTTTGGCACACGTGATCTAAACTGGGACTATTTAAGCGCACTAACGCTAGGACTCAGTGCGATGTCTTGTATTGTCTTTCTAGCGTGCATTTCAAAGCGATTACTTCCCGACTGCTTTTCTGGTTTTGATTTTGGATTGTTTCTGGTTTTTGTATTGTTCGCCTTGAATAACGCTTTGTTAATGGACTTTGGATTTACTTGCCGCCTGCCCGAACTGTGAGTGTGTACTGGTTTCTGATTGTTTGCCGCCTGCCCCGACCCTTGCCCGTTTATCGTTATGATTTTTGCCTCGCCTGTGATAGAAACTTTGCTGTTGTGTTTGACCCCTGCCTGTCTGTTTTTGCATTAAATACGCTGCATATGGATCCTCTTGTCTCCGCGTCTTCATTACAAAGACATTTAAATCTTAGAAAGCTGCAAAAACCTGCATTTTGATTGGGGGAACTTGAGATTAGTTTAATGGTTAAGGATTGTTCCATGTGTATTAGATTATTTAAATTGGTTATTTTAAAATAAATGAGTAATTTATTTATCCTGCCATGCAGGGGCCAAAAAAATCAGCCCTGACATTTTGGCCTAGACAGGCCCACTACATACGGTCACAAATACCTCCCATCTTTGTGTGCCCAACTGTTATTTCATAAAAGTACTATATAAGCCATATAAGAGGTAGGAAAAAGTGGGAGTTGACACATTAAATACTTCTAGTGTGTTTTATGTAATTAAAAAAGTGTAAATTATTAATACAATAAAACTATATAATCCACACAGATGAAAGTTAGAACAAAATATGACATCCATCTTGTGTGTGCCTGTGTGTTTGAGGGAGAAAGAGAAGAGACATGGTAAATTGTTGATCGGATGAGTACTGTTTTCTGACGATCAGACAAAAACAGTATAAGGTGTATCGGCCAAAAACGTACATAAGCCCAGCAGAAAAATGCCCTGTCTGCCAGTCAGCCCCTGCTGCCATGATGGAAAGGGGATAGGTTTATTATGCAATTAAAAACCAGGATTGTGCCAAATTAGAATGTATTCACATAGTGATAATGAATAAATTTGTTATTATAATATTTATTTATATTTAACTTTAAACAGTAGGTATCAAAAGCCCTGGACATATCCCATATAAACATTACATACTGTACCTATAACTGCTTTGCAGTCCAGCATCTGCCCAAAAGCCAACTTCTGGCCAGAGTCCTTCCAGCACAGTTGCTGGGCCAGTGGGGTGGACAAGGATGCACCTTGTATTGGAGGATAGGCTTGGACCTCCAATTGTTGCCAGATACTTTGTCTAAATTAAAGTAGTAATACATTTGTATATTCACTTAACTATAATGAAACTGTAATGAAAAATACAAAATTGTATTCATTTTAATGTATTTTTTAATTTAGTCGTCTCTAGTATCAAAAGCAACTTATAATACAGATGTTTGGTATTTAATAAAAATTAATATACCATTGCAATGTAGTTCCTTATGTTGGCCTTGCTTCTGTAAAAATATTTAAAACAAAAAATTTGAGCTGGCGACCTCTGGTTGGGTTGACAAAATTATCTGTTATTTGTCAAGGTTTGATGCTTATGTATGCTTCTGCTTTCCTATCTAAGATTAAGATAAGTTAATGTCCTTTGGAAATGTTCTGCAATATAGAGTTTAGCCTACATGAGGTCTTAACTGAAACTGTTAGGGCTTCCATACAGTTAAGAATGTATTCTCATAGATTTACTGTTAAGGTGATATTAGTATTAGAACTTAGTGGCATGGAGGTTACACTCACCAGACGTCGATCCGGGGGAGGACGATTAGGACAGGAGGCCTTAGTGTGACCTGGTTCACCACAATACAGGCAGAGGTGATATTGGATGCTACGAGGTCGTTCCTTCTGAGACAGGTGAGTGTAACCCAATTGCATAGGTTCCGTCTGTTGTGCACCTATGAAGGGCTGAGATTGTGATGAACCCACCGGTCTGCGGGAATGAATTAGATTATCCATCTGGATCGTTAGGCCGATGAATTAATTGAACGTGAGTTTTCCCTGGGTAAGTGTAAGCAGTTGTTCCCCAGGACTCTTTCCACCCGCTGGATGATCAAATACCTCTCTGAGGTGCTGCAGGAAGCCCTCAAAGGTAGGGAAAACTGACTCATCCAGCCTCCACACCGCCGTCACTCAATCTAGTGCTTTTCCAGTTAACAGGGAACACACAAACGCTAGCGTACAGAGAGGGTGGTTGGTTCACAAATAATGAACATTGGAGCAAAAAACCTTTACATTTTGCGGGTGAACCATCAAACTTTTTGGGAAAAGCAAGACGTGGGCTTACCGGTCCGGAGTTGTTTGAATGGAGGAACGCTGGCGGTGTGCTAGCAGGCGAGGCTGGATCCTGTGGCATTAAGCGTGCACCTTGAAAGGCCCCCACCAGCTCCTCCGTTAGCGTAGTGAGACGCGTGAGTTGCTGTTGGTGAATAGCCAGCTGCGATGCCTGAACTGTGAGTTCAGAAGACATTTGCAGGAGTGCTGCTGGATCATGTTGTGGCAAAGTCTTCTGTAACTCAGGCAGACTGGGATCCATCTGCAGCACACTTTATTTTCCTTTCTTTTTTTTAACTATTTTTTATGGAACATTTTTACATCAAAAGAAAAGAAACAAAAAAGAAAATAAAAGAAAATTGTATAAAACAAATACAATAGGGGGTATATGTTCTGTAATTAAAAACAAATATGCATATAATTCAAATTTGCACCTGTACTGTATATATATATTCAGTCGTTGTTTACATTACAGTATTCAATATATTTTTTTTCAATATTTTAGAAACAAGTCGTTTTTGAGTCTCAAAATAAAAGTCAATTCTTCCATATTACACATTTCTTTAACAATTTCTATCCATTCACCAAATGAGGAGGTGTCTTGCTTATACCAATGCCTGGTGATGCTCTTCTTGCATGCTACACTTTATATATTCACAAGATACACATCATCTTTCAACACAATGTCTGCTAAATTTCCAAGATACAATATTATGAAATCTCTTGGTATTTCATATCCTAAAATCTTTTAAAACTCCAATAAAACCATGTTCCAAAAAGGTAATATATTTGCACAACTCCAGAAAATATGAAAATGGTCAACATCGACCTGACCACACATCCTCCAGCATAGTTGTGATGTAAATAATTGTTTACTTTTAATTTTAGGAGTGATAAAAAAAACCACCAAATTTTTCCATACAAACTCTTTCCACCTCCGTGAGCAGGTGATTGTATGCTGTGCCTTACAGGCAAAATACCATTTTTCATTTGGAATTTATTTCCCTAATTCTTTTTCCCATTTCTGCTTAATATAGCTGAACAAATCTTTTCCATTCACCCTCAGGGCCTGGTAGAAGGAAGAAAATGTTTTAGGATTATTCCTTGTATAGGAATCAATTATCAATTTTACTAACTATTTAATTTAGTAGTACCCATTCTTATATATTGTCTTTCAAAATAATCCTGAATTTGTAAATAGCGATACAAATCTTTTTATCGAAATTATAATTGTTTTTTGAATCTGAAAAACTTTTCAAGAAAAAAAACGGCATTAAGAAGCCCTGGTTTAAAATTATAGTCTAACGCCATCTCAGCAATATAATCTGGTTTTGTAGGTTATACAGCTAAACTAATTTAAACCACACCTCAACTGTTATTTGATCTAGGTTATTTTTAGGGCCAAGAATTTTTCTTTGTCATCTAAAAGACATTGTATAGGCAATCCCTGGTTTGTATGTTCTATATTTTTCCATTTAGATGTAAAACTAGGGTTACACCAGCAAACACAAGACCTAATTTGTGCTGCATAAAAAAAAAGAATTGGCAAGGCTAGCCCTCCTTTGTCTTTTGCTAGCTGTAATGTTGCATATTTCATTCTAGGATTTTTCCCTTCCCAGACAAATCTCGAAATTGTCTTGTCCCAAGCCCTGAACTGATTCTTAGGAATCATTACTGGCAGAGCCTGGAAAAGATACAGTAATCTCGGGACAATATTCATTTTCACAACCTCTATTCTTGAACTAAATTCCATAGGTAGAGTTGACCATCTCTCGATGTCTCTTATTATGTCTCTTATTGATGTTTTTATTAATTATATTATAATTTTTACGATAGAGTTCTGAATGTTCTTTGGTCAGAATTACCCCAAGATATTTAATATATTTTGCCTCCCATTTTAGATTACAAGTTTGCCTAATTAATTGTGACGGGGAGAAATTAAATGTTAAAACCTTTTTTGAAGTTTTTGAAACATTTATTTTATATTTATTTTATATAAACTCTAGCAGTAGGTTCATAAGTACAGGGAGAGCAGTCCCAGGCTTCCTAAGATAGATAATTACATCATCAGCAAACAACCCAATTACATGATGTTCTTCTCCAATTCTTATCCCACTCAAGTTCTCACTTTGCCTAACTGCTTGAGCCAATGGCTTGATGTAAAGAGCAAAAAGAGTAGGGCTCAAACAACAGCCCTGTCTCGTACCCCTATATAAATTAAAACTGGCTGTCAAATTTCCATTTACCTTAATTCTGGCTCTTGGTTCTGAATAAATCGTTCTAATACACTGTAATGAGTTTTCACTAAAACCAAATCGTTCAAGCACCTGGTACAGAAAGGCCCAATTGACACTATCAAATATCTTTTCTGCGTCAAGGCTCAAAATAGCTGCACATTTATGGTTCTCTGTAATTTTTTCTATGACGTGTTCTCCTAATGTTATTATGTGTTTGTCGGTTCTTGATAAAACCAGTTTGGTCCTCATCAGTTAAGTCGGGTAAAAAAGTTTAGATCCTTTTACAGAGAATTGAAGTATATAGTTTATAGTCCACATTTAATATTGAGATTGGTCTATATCAGCGGTTCCCAGACTGACCACCAGGGGTGCGCGGGAGAATATTTGTGATGGCGGATTTTTTTTTTTTAGTCTTTTTATTATTTTTACGTCTTTAACTTTGGTAACCTTTACATGTCAAAGTTTTATTGAAAAATAAAATTTCACATTTCAAGCTGTAATTTACTTATGATTTCATTTTGCAGTTACAAGCACGTATGCGTCACAATAGCTCCGCCCTTTTCACATTAGGCAGATGTGATTATTTCATTTTTTCACCAAATATATTAATCAAAATGGACACCTGGTTAAAAACTGGTACTTTAAAGAAATTAAGGGACAGTGGGGGTGAGCCATCTACATCGGCATCTTTTGTGGAGATGAGCACCAACCATGGCCTCGAAAATACGGAGAAACTCGATCGAACGGACTCGGAGGATAACGAACAAAGTGAAGAGGCGGGAACAGAGAAATCCAGCAGAGATGTGAGGGTCAAGAGAATTAGGCTTACACTAGAGAGTGAGAAAATGTCAAGTAAAAAACGCAAATACAGTGACAGTTACATTGCTTTCGGATTTACAAGGATTGGTTATGCAGAAAGTCCAAACTCGCAATGTGTAGTCTGTGGTGAAGTTTTAGCTAATAGCAGTCTCAAGCCCTCATATATGGTCCGGCACTTACAAACAAGACACAGTCACTTACAAGACATGCTTGTAAGTTATTTTCAAGGAACTGCAGAAGAAGAAAATTATCCACACCCATTCAGGCTTAGCGGCTTCCAAAAATGCACAGAAAGCTTCATATCTGGCGAGTTACCGCATAGCTAAAAGAGGTATGCCCCACACAATTGGAGAAAATCTGTGCTTACCTGTTACCAAAGATATGGTAAACTGTATGCTCGGAGAGAAAGCTGCAAAGACGCTGGACAAAATCACTCTCTCCAACAACACTGTGGCTTGTCGCATTGATTCAATATCTGCCGACATTCTAAGCCAGCTAATAAGCAGAATAAAAAAGACTGAATTCTTCTCACTGCAAGTCGATGAGTCTACTGACGTAGACACCTATCTAATCTTCTGGTGTATGTCTGTTATTTATTTGAGAACACGGTCCATGAAGATTTTTTGTTTTGCCGTCCCCTTGCCACACGTTCAACAGGGCAAGATATTTTTAATTTGATGGACAGCTTTTTCAGAGTAAATGAAATAGACTGGGCACGCTGCGTTGGAATTTGTACAGACGAAATCAATAGCAGGGAGGCACAAAGGAGCTGTAGCTCTCATCCGAAAAGTTGCACCATCAGTTTCCTGGGTGCACTGCAGCATCCACAGAGAAGCCCTAGCAACGAAAAACTTGCTGGATGAACTTTTGTCTGTACTTAACAACGCTGTGAAAATCGTCAACTTCGCAGATTTTTTGCACTATATGCAGTGAAATAGGCAGTGAGCACGAAACACTTCTGCTGCACACAGAAGTGCGCTGGTTATCGCGTGGAAAGGTCTTGTCAAGAATTTTTGAGCTCATATGTGAAGAGTTCAGGAATTTTTTGTTCATAATCCGTTTCCCTTGTCTTTATGCTTGCATTTACATTTACATTTACATTTAGGCATTTGGCAGACGCTTTGCGACTTACATTGCATTATACTATACATTGATCACTATACATTGAGTATGTGCAATCCCTGGGATCGAACCCATGACCTTGGCGTTGTTAACGCCATGCTCTAACCACTGAGCTACAGGAAATGCTTGCAACACGACATCTGGCTTCAGAAGCTGGCATATCTAGCAGACATATTTTCTACTCTGAATTAACTTAATTTAAGTTTGCAGGGTCTTATTAACACTGTTTTCAAAACACAGGACAAAGTTGAAGCACTTATTAAAAACCTAGTTTTCTGGGTCAAGTGGATAAATACAAAGTCTACCGAGTACTTTTACTCTGCTCTCTAATTTTTTGCAATCTCGGCAAGCTGTGCTAAGTAATTCCACCAAAGGTCTCATAACTGAACATCTCAACCAGCTCAGCCAAAATCTGCGAACTTACTTCCCCCCTATGGACCAGTCTCAGACATGGACTCGAAACCCTTTTGATGTCACACCTCCAATCCCACATCTCTCATTTCACGAGCAAGAACAATTACTGGATTTATAATCTGATGGGAGACACAACATACTTTTTTAAAAACAAGTCACTCATGGATTTCTGGGCTTCAGCAATGGTGGAGTATCCAGGATTGTCAAAGCAAGCACTGAAAGTGTTGATGCCCTTTGCAACCACATACTTATGCGAGGCAGGCTTCTCTGCACTGACACTGTTGAAAACCAAACATTGACAAAGACTACATGCCGAGAATGATTTGAGAGTAAAACTGTCAGCCATTACCCCAAATTTTGATTATCTGTGTACAAACATGCAGGCCCATCCATCTCACTAAAAAGGTAGGAACTTGGAAGCAATCTTGTTTTTTTTATTTATAACTAAAATGTTGATGTTATGTGATATACAGCGAATATTTGTATTTAGCTATTGCAGTTGAAAATGTGATGTTTAACCGGATTAAGGTGGTGGGGGTGCTTGACAGGTGTCAAACACTAGAAAGGGGTGCATGTTGCAAAAAGTTTGGGAAGCACTGGTCTATATGAATCCAAAGTTTTTTATTTTTACCCTCTTTTGGGATTACTGTTATGACAGAATATTTGTATTTAGCTATTGCAGTTGAAAATGTGATGTTTAACCGGATTAAGGTGGTGGGGGTGCTTGACAGGTGTCAAACACTAAAAAAGGGGTGCATGTTGCAAAAAGTTTGGGAAGCACTGGTCTATATGAATCCAAAGTTTTTATTTTTACCCTCCTTTGGGATTACTGTTATGACAGCTTCCCTCCATGATGTGGGGAGTTTGCCTTCTTTAAGAGTCTCATTAAAAGATCTTAACAAAAGATCTAAAAATCTTGTACCATTCAGATGGGAGGCTGTCACAGCCTGGAGATTTATTGTTTTTTAGTCCACTCATCACTTTATCTACTTCTTCCATCATGATTGGTGCAGTGAGGAATTTATTTTGTATCGTGCCAATTGTAGGCAGATCTAGGGTGTCAAGAAATGTTTTCATCTTTTCTATATTTACAGCTGGGGGTTGTGAATATAGTAATTTATAATAATTCTCAAAAATATGTTCAATCTTTTCTGGTTCATATACTAATTGCTTCATCTTAGTATCCTAAATTTTGTAGACCGTATTTAGCGCCTGTTTTTTCCCTTAATCAGCAAGCTAATATCTTTGTACTTTTGGGGCCAGACTCGTAATAAGATTGCTTCGTCTATCTCAACTTTTTCTCTAACTCACTTTTCAAATTATCATTTATCTTTCCCCTTATTCCTCTCATTTGCTTATGTATCTCTAGGTCCTGTTTATTTTTATGTCTGTGATCTAGAGCTTGTAATTCTTTAACTAGGTTATCACATGTTGCTAATCTGGCTTTTTTAAAAGCTGCAGTCATTGCTATTATCTTCCCCCTTATAACTGCCTTAGCAGCATCCCATACAATAATGGGGCTACCATCCCCATTATCATTCTTCTCCTTATGTAGTTTAATATAATTTTCTATTTGTTTAACTATTTCTTTATTATTTAATATTCCTACGTTAAGTCTCCACAATGTGTTCTTTTTTCGAGTGTTCATGTCTATTTTTAATTTTATTACTCTATAGTCTGATAAATTCGCTACACCAATTTCACATTCTTTCACTTTATGTTGATCTTCTTTACTTATCAAAAAATGATCAATTCGAGAGACTTTATGTGGTACTGAATAGTGAGTATATTCTCTGGATAGTGGGTGAGTCTCTCTCCACACGTCAATTAGGCCAAGATCTTCCATGAGGTTCCCAACGCACTTTGAAATTTGTCTTTTTTTATTACAGTGGCTGGTGGTATCCAATTTCGGGTTTATTACTACATTAAAATCCCCCTTAAAATTAGAACTCCCTCTGTCTCTTGAGCCACTACATTGAACAGGTGCTTGAAATTTTTTTTACCACTTTCAGCTGAGGCATATACATTGACCAATGTAACCATTGTATTCTCAATTTTGCCTTTTACTACAATAAAATTCCTTCCTTGTCAGTTATTTCCTTACAGTATTCAAAGCAGACTGAGTTAGGGATAAGAACTGCCACTCCTCTCCTATGTCCTGTTTTAAAGGAGCTATAAAAACAGTTTCTATAACTTTTCATGCTCTTGTTGCGAAATATGTGTCTTCTGCAAAAACACCACCTGTGCTTTTTCTTTTTTAATTTTAGCCAAGACTTTCCCCCTTTTAGCTGGATTACATAATCCATTTATATTTTGCGATATAATAATTCTAAATTGACTCAAGTAAACAGCACAATACCCTCCAAAATTCAGAGAACCATAAACTTCCGAACACAATAAGAAACACATTTTAACCGTAGTGTATCTTAAACTTCCTGAACAGTGAAAATACAAGTGGAAGAATAAATAAAAACAAAAAATAAAAATGGGTGTACTTATGCACCTAGCAAGTCCTGTTGGAGGTATGCGGGTCTAGCATTGAAGAAGGCTGCTTCACGCCCTAGATGCGTGAAGCAGCATATCTCAGATATGCTACTCATCACAGACTATAGTTTAAGTCCAACGAAATTAAATAAAACGAAATAAATAAAATGGTGTATTCCTCCCTAACAGTCAAAATTACTGTTTCAAAGTCTGTTTCATTTTACATGGTTTCACGAGTTCGCACTAACATGCAATCGCAAATGATCACTGATGCGTATTTGGCGTGCTGTCCGGGGGGAGGGCTACGAGCTCGGAATTTGGCCCGAACCCAGAGTACTCCCCCCGTCCTTGACTGAGGTAGATACCAGCTAAGAGTGAGGTGATGGGGTGGTGGAGGGATGCTGCGAGACTGTCATGTGACGGAGGTGAGGGACGGCTATATATATGTGTCGTTGCGTGCTGATTGGTTGGATTACATGACCGTGCTCCTCCCGAACTTAGTTAATAAAACTTCATTT
>JAZGTI010013843.1:0-14535 GCA_036877585.1 Botia kubotai
GACTTTGCTCAGCTCTTCTTGTGAATACTAATTTCTTGTGAATACAGAATAATTACATAACCGCTAAATAATTAATCAGATAACAGCTAAATATGTAGCTGTTAAGTTCCATAATGTTAGCATCTAATGTTTTCTGTTCATCCGTCTCTCGGATGTGTTCTAGAAAGTAGGTGATGAACCTCACTGTAAGTTCCTCTCTGTCAATGCATGTTGCCCCTCCCCTGACAGAGAAAAACATACATGAGTTCCGTCTGACAAATGCTTCACTGCATCACACTTTCTTCTTCAGACTCCAGCAGTGGGAGAAGTGATGCAGACCGGGGACAAAGCTCTCCTCTGACACATCTCCTGAACACCCACCAGCTCACTGACACTGCAGGCGTTATGGAGCTCTGAACTGCATGTGTGTCTACAACCTACAAACTGAGCATCAATATCCACATCCAGCTACTGTATTTACACGCCACATTGTTCACGTACACATGCTATAAAATATTAAACCACACAAATGTTTCATGCTGTTGACATGATTTATAAATGAGCAGAAATCAAGACGATGCATCAGTTATGACCCCACTTCTGTTTCAAAACCGTGTCCAATAACAAATAGAGAATGTGGGGAATGTTGGTGACTGACACCTTTAAACCAGTTGAGACTTAAAGGTGTAAATATGAATGAGAAGTTCATCTCATAGCAGTTGTGCTAAATATATAATGAAACATCACCATTGCTGAGGGTGAGGTGTCATGACTCTGAGCTTTGTTAGTACTGACAGCTTCAGCTAACTAACAAAACTATAGTAATCTCCACAACACAGCAGAAAACACACTTGTCATTGAAGTTATTATGAGCTGTGCTTGATTTCTCTCAGCTTAAGTTAATTTGATCATGAAGGATGTATTCACATTTGAGCATTTGAAAGCAACTATCTGTCAATAAGACGCACATGTAACAGTTTGTGAATTTGTGGGAACTGAAATCATTACTATTTTGTAGTAACTTGGTACTAAAGTTTTAATTCCTTGGGCACAACTTAGAGGAACATATCTGATATTAGACTAACAACAGCCGGTTTTCTCTGCTGGAAGGAAGGTGTGACTACAGTAAACACAAGGTTTCTACTAATTTCTTGGTTGTTATTCATTGACAGAAAATCATAAAACAGTCATTACACACACACACACACACACTACATTCAGTACATTCAGATGTACATGATCTGTTTGTGTGTTCTCAGGGAATAGAACCCGTCATGGTGGTGTTGCTAGCACCAGACATCACCAGCTGGGCTCCAGAAACACTTAATACAGTTTTCACCCATAAAGACAGTGTGTTTAGCTTGTTCATTTTAACAAGTGAAAAACCAAAAATGTGCCGCACGCACACAAACACACCGCCACAGACGAGGGGACGTGCATTCATATCCCTGTGGATTCCTATCGCAATTGGTTTACAGCATTGGTTCCAGCCCGCTGCTGTCTGTATCCATTAAGATAATAAAAGACCCCGCAGTGAGCGAACAGGGAGGAGGTGAACTGTCAAGATAGGGGAAGCTGTAATGCATTTGCAACATTTGCACAACTGGAGCTGGGATGCATTGAATGTGAGCAGTGAGAGAGCGAGAGAGAGAGAAATTGACTGTACTATATTCAATTATATTTTCACTTGTGCTTCTCCACTGACACCTGGTGAAGTGATCTTAACAGGAGAGAACTGGTACTGGTTAGGTCACCAGATGGCAGACAGTTAGTTCCACACATAAACAGAACAGTGTAAAGGGTTTAATTTCTTGGGTTATCTAAAGTAGACATTATCACATGGTTATTTAGTAAATAACCCATTCATGTTAAAAAAATGTGCTATAAATGTTCTCATAGTGCGATTAAAGATTTTATATACCTCCCACCTCTGCTGTGGTATGAAGGAGATTTAGGAACTAAATGCTTCATGAAGTTCTTTCCAGACACACACACACACACGCACGCGCACGCGCACACACACACACACACACACAGACACACAGACACACAGACACACAGACACACAGACACACAGACACACACACACCTGCTCACACTGGTACAGAAAGCATTAGCTGCGTTCTTTGAAAATGAAGCCATCGCGGTGTATAATGAACTTCTCCCGCCACTCAGGGTAAGCTGATTATACTGGTTTTACTCACCTTGTGCCGGTTATCCCTCTACCACCAGAAAGAGAAACACACCGAGTAAAAGATCCAATTACAATCCAGGCTGAAAGTTCTAGCTGTGCGGGTGGGACAGAAAGGCTACAGGAACACTGAAACACACAGCGCCAGCTTTACCTGGTGAGGGGGCGGCAGCAGTCAAAGGCGAGGCTGAGCACTGTTGCTTCAGAGGATGAAAAGTGCCACAGTGGCTAGCTGTACATTTTTAATCTTGTTAGCACCTGTATGAGATGACCTTTATTGTGACAGATGCTTTTAAGCCTGAGTCTTTTTGTGCTTTTCACTGAGCTAAGAGCAGGGCAGCTTAAAAAGATCCAGGGCGCAAGGTTCAGATGCTAAATTTAACACCCACAGATTGTGTCTCCTTGGGGAGGGGTGAAGGGATTTTTTCTACAGATCTGCTGAACTTATCAAACAATGCAGGACTAGCACAGAATCACAAACATCACAAACAAAGCTGATAACCTCAATGATACAGTCTCTTGAACTTCTCATCAGTAACTTCCTCTTGGCTATGATTTGTTTATCATGAGCTACATGTGATTTAGATTAAGTTTACATTTATCCAGTGTTTGACAGATAACATCTACTTCAAAGCTTCAGCTTGGCCTGTAAATTTTACCTAATGACTGGTTACAGTCCACACACACACACACACACACACACACAATCCCATGTGTGCTGTCGAGACTCTTTTGGTGGGACCTCTGGAGGATTCTTGGCTACCTCTCTCAGCACTGATGTATCCCAAGAGTGGAGCTATAATATATCACATCAGCTTCATATTGAATTTCTGGCTTTGCTTACACATGTACTCTCACAGCAGATTAAACGCTGAAAATGAATATTGAAACTCATGAAATGGCTGTTTTTTACTTTAATTTGAGTGTTTTTGGAACATGTACATTTACGTATCACATAGCTGTGTCCTCTGACAGAAGCCTGTAAAAAGTTTTTTAGTTTAAGCCTGCAAGGGAAGGCTGACCACTGAATGATTGTAGGTTTTAATGATTGTATGTTGTTTGCTCAGATGATCTCTCACTGAAAGAGCTCTGTTCCTCATAGCACCTGCTCATCGGTGTCAGTACAGCTCTGCACCTCTCCTCTATTGACAGACATTGACGTTCATCTGTCAGTCACTTGATTTTACAATCACAGCTGGAAAATAACTGATTTTCTGATGTGACATTTTGATGGTAGAGTCACATTTGGCATAAACAACAAAAGCGTTCTGCACTGTACCAGTGATTTATACTGGTGTGTGAGGATTTGTTCACACTGAGCAATTGAAAATTGTGGCTAACTTTATCCATTCCAATATGAGCACAGAACACACATCTTTGAATGTCTGCTTTCACCAGAATAATGTATCATTGTCACAGAGCTCAGATCATCAAACTGGTTTCTTGAACCCCATTCATTAGATCTCAGTTCAACAGAGAACCTTTGGGACATGATGGAACAGGAGATTTTCATCATTAATATGATTGCCCTCATTATTCTAAATAACTGGCAGAATTTTCTGCAGAATGAATCAGACAGAATCGCACATTGCAGAAGGTTTTGTATATGCATGTTTTAGAACCATCTATTCTTAATTGAGGAGCAGCAGAAGAAGAGACGTGTATGAGTGTCATTCATTACAGCAGCTCTTTAAATGGGTTTGTGTGTTTTCTCTCTGGTTACTTTGCCTTTGTGATTTCAGCATGAAAGTAACTGTGTGTGTGTCATTGTTCATGGTTTGTGTGTGTTAGTGTGATGTTTTCAATTAGAACGCCTCCCTTTCCATCCACAGATAATGAAATGGCAGAAGTGTCTTGATTTCCTGTGCATGAACAGTTGTTAACCAGCAGCTTTACAAGCAGCTGAAAGACTCGCTATGTGCAGCTAAATCACAGATGATCATCAAGCAGCACAGCTCAATCTAGTTGTGTGTCTAATCCATACGTATAAATATCCACAGATATTAGAGAGCTGCTGCTCTTACATATAAGCCCACAGATAAACAATAAGTTACATTTCTTTTCCTAGTTTATTATTTTGCTATAAATGTGTTTGTTATATTACCACTGTTACTATTTTATATACATTAATTTACTTGTAATAACTATCATTTGAATATATACTATATTTGAAATATTTTACAATTATTCATATTTCACAGTAATTTCATGCATTGCTATTGACAGTTAAACGATGGACAAATCTGCATTCACACAATCATACAGTGTTTGTGACTTTAGATCTAGTACATCTCCACCATTAAAATCTTTCTACAGATTTTGTTCCAGCAACTAACACACCTGTCTGTAATTTTCAGATGAGCTTTGGGAATGTGATGGGCTTTGGGAATGTGATGGGCTTTGGGAATGTGATGGGCTTTGGGAATGTGATGGGCTGGTTTAGGCGTGTTGAAGGATTCATTCTTTACTCTGCAGGAAGCAGCAGGATTTATGTAAAGACATTTGTCCTGTTGACTCATCAGACGGCAGAACTTTGAGTTCCTGACACCAAACACTTTTTGTATTTCTGATATTGAATTTACCCATGACACTTTAATGGACTCTAAGAGTCTAGATTTAGACTGAAAGTAATGTATATTCTTCATTTCTGTCAAAAGAAAAGCTGTTCAGCTGTTCATTTTCTCTGAATCACAAGTCCTCAAAACACATGACTTCTTAATCCAGTCCAATTCAATTTCTATGGACGGAGGCACAGAGTTAACAACTGTAACAGTGGTTCAGTTTGAGGTTGTGTGTGGTGATTGTATGTAATGAGTAATTTGCTGATGTGTTCGGCGCTTCCTACAATCAAGCTGTAATCAATGATTTATAATATAGAAGAAATGATTACATTAGTCAAAAAATAAATGCACACAGTCAGTTAACATAAGTTATCACAAAGCACTGCTTATGCAGTGGATCAGTGGATAAATGTTTACTGGTAGTAACATTTCAGTATTACTACACCAGTGATTTGAGATCTGCTCTAAAGTTTTTTTGTAACAGTATGTGTTACTCCGTTCAGCTGCTGTTTTCATTAACATTGTTGCTCTCATCTGCAACAACTGATAGACACAAGAAAGATGAGAGTTCTTTCTGTGGTAAACTCCAGTTGTCAAGGTAACGTGAAGACAACAATAGAACAATCTGTGTGTGTACTGGAGATGTTGATTAATAGACTGATTAGAATGGAGGGATGCCAAACGCTCCTCTCTGACGGTAATGAATCTCATGTCGAGTTTCTAAACCGCTTGTTCTGCTCCAAACACTCACTGAAATGATGTATTCTCATTTGCTTCCATTGAGCTTCTAGATTGGTAGCTATTAAGTGCATTCAGGAAAAAGAACGATTACTGCTGCCTTTTAAAGGAATAAGGGCCATTAGGTGGATGTCACTGTTAGGTAAATACAATTCAAAGCCGTTGATTCCACTTGAACTGCAGTGACTGTGAGAGAGCGCTTACTCACTAAACTCTGCTGAGGCACTGATGGACACGCCCGCTGAAGATCAGTTTTGAGATAGATATATATATATATATATATATATATATATATATACTCTGCTTCACTGCTCTAAACCTCAAGGGATGGTACGCCCAGGGCTCAAGGACTCTCTATGCAACCCTAGACTCTGTCCAGAAGGAGAGTAATGTGGACTAGAAGAAGAGAGACCACATTCTGTCTGTAACATCTTGCACAGACATCCATGTAGCTGCTGCACGTGTTTTAGTGACGGGACACTAACAG
This sequence comes from Botia kubotai, assembly GCA_036877585.1. Classification (NCBI taxonomy): domain Eukaryota; kingdom Metazoa; phylum Chordata; class Actinopteri; order Cypriniformes; family Botiidae; genus Botia; species Botia kubotai. Next base: position 5,957 of record JAZGTI010013843.1, read on the forward strand.
CAACAGAAGTTTGACACGTACTGCTGTAATGTGCTCACTAACACATGAGCAAGATGAGTGGGGTGCTTAGTAATCTGTGCTGACAGCCTTTTGGGTTAAAAGGTTTGACCAGAGAGTAAGCTGGTTATCCTTGAGCCTAACCATTATGAAGTCACTGATACAGCAACTTACTGAATCTAGCTGATGTATGGCCAATAGGAAAGCCGTCTTCATAGAGTGTGTTTTCACTATCTCAGTGTCACTGTGTAATGTTGCTGTCTGACCATAAAAAGGATCTGAAAAGTTACTCTCAAAGTTTACTGTGAAGAAAAATATTTTCAACAAGAATCACAACAAACAGCTGAAAGGTGCTACAACAAGCTTCTGTGGATGTGTGATGGTCACAACCCACCCAGAATGAAGATAAACTTCAGAAAGAGGGCTAGGAACACAACACTGGTATGTCTTCTTCTGAGAGCTGTGACCACATGAGGATGTGTGCAACATGCCCACAGAGATGAAGCATGTGAGATGGAGACACACACAACACACAGAATGTGTCACATGCAGTGTGTGAAAGGGTCTGAAAGGTCTGTTTCATCGAGGTGTTTTGAATGGAGCTTCTGAGCAATTCTGACTCTGCTGTACCTTCCTCCAAGAGTCTGTGAGGGTTCTGAACTACTGCTGGTCGAGTACAGTAGCCGTTACAGCATACATACAGCATACAGGAGCTGCACCAGCCACACCTGTCATCCAGCTGGTGTGAGGAGTCCAGTTCTTATCTCCAAAGCCTGCAGGCAAGAATGAAGCACACGTCCACTGGAGAAGTTGACAGAGGAAAGAATAGAGAGCGGGCGAGTCAGGCAACAACAGATAGTTATCATGTATGTTCAGTAGTGTTTAGTTGACAAAACGTAGGTGTGTAATAATGTATGTGACTATAAGGAAACATTCACTGCAGTCTCTCTCATAAGATCTTGTGCATTTCATTTTTTTTGAAATAGTTGTCATGATGTCACTAAGAATCTCTTTCCTGCATATGATATTAGACGTTGGAAATGTGTATGTGTGACTGAACTGTATCAGTTTTCTAAGAGTTGAACCCTTCTGTTAATTTGAAGTGCTTTTCTGCTTTTGCTGACGCTACGGAACAGCTCTCCATTCATCATCAACACAATTAACAGTCATTTTGTAAAAGTGTAAAAGGCTCGTGGAGGATCATAAAAGCACTGGTACTATTCAACACATTCAACAGCACTTCAGTCACCTCACAGGCTTTCAGAAAGAATCTCGTACTGAACAAACAGGCACATGATTTATCATGTAACTACAGCAATTCTTATACACTAAAGTAGTTAGTAGTTAAGTTCCCACTTAATATTATGTGTACTATATACTCGCATAAGTACAAAACAGTGCAATGCAGAAATTCTGTACAAACGTGGGGTTGTACTAGTATCTGTATACAGTTACACTCTAGACCCTAAACCCACGTACTGTACACAATAAGTACTGTGTATTTATTCAGTGTAAAAACAGTATGTAAAGACTCATGTTTTTCAGTCGTATTGTATGTAAACTTGCTATAGGATGCAGTCAGTGTTGGTATGTTCATGCTGTATATTTGAGGGACTCGCATAAAGCTTTTTTCCTTTGCATGTGATTTTGAATATGACATGACATGACAAACTAACATGTTGGGGCAGCAATCTGTCATTTGAAAATCAGATTGAATTAAATGGAACTAATTAAATAAATTATACAACATGTGTGTTGAAAGCATGTCATTTCTCAAAGATCACAGGGCTGAAGGTACTCGCCTACGAATAAAATGAACAGTTGGCTCTGGAGATGTGCAGCCTCATTTGTCATTAGGTCACTTTCAAAAAAAAGTGTCTCTTCTGAAACTTTCCGCCCTCTTTTGATATTAGCAGGGGACGAATGTGTGACACTGGACAAAAGGGAACAGACTTCAGCTTCTTCTAGCTGGCCATTCAGTGAAGCAGCATTGACGGGGGGAGTGAGAAATGAAAGAGTATGAAAGAGAAGTTAAAAACGAGTGTGAGGATCAGAAGAGACAGAGTGACACAGGAATGAATGAGCCGCAGACGGGCTCATTCCCCACGGCCTTGTCAACAGCAGGATTAGACCTTCAGCTGGCCTGCCGTTTCATGAAGCTTCTTAGGAAAAAGAGGGAGAGAGAGAGAAAGAGATGCCTTTCCTGTTTTTCCTGATTCAAAACAAGGTCTTTGACTCGCCTGTGGGCCGCACAGGGGCCACGCACAAAATCTAATACTGTCACTGGTAATTGGCTGTCATCCACCTTCTTCCCTAAGGCCCAATTGCTCCCACCATTTCTGCCTTCAGTATACATGTTTTTCTTCATCTCCTCGGTTTTCATTATGTCAGAAGAGACGCAGGACACAGAATTCAGCAGGATGAGTTATTGGATGCCAACTTTCATGTGGAAGAGGGAAAACAAACGCACCTGTCACTTGAAAGAGATGACGAGGGCAACCTTCAAGAGAGACTGGAGCAGACCGCATAAATTAAAGCGGGAATTTGGAGGGGTTTTCCTTCTTCCCATCATTCTTTCTCCATCTTTTATCTGTAATGAACAGTAAAACTGACACTGTGCAGGTGTCTGTGGCAAAAACCACTTTATCTGTGATGCTGTCAGAAGATCTGCATCTAACACAGCACCACTGTCATTCATTTATTTAACATCAATTAACTGATGTTGCTCATTTCAAAGTTCTTGCGTAATGTTTCCAGTTGTTTCAATACAGACTCAACAGGCACTAGAGAAATGTTAAAGGAACAGTTAACCCAAAACTATCACAACATATTGCATCATATTTGGTGGGATGTCAAACCTCACGTGTCGTAAACAGCTGTAATGCCCCAAGGTTTTTTATACTGCTTCTAGCTCACAGTATTACATATTAATTTTGAATATTATTTCTTTCATTGGACAAAAAAGGGAATGTTTTTAATAAAGTCATTTCTGTGTAAACTAACCCTTTAAAAAAGTTATTTTGCCATCTTTTAGCTTCATTACTTTCATTCAGTATTTCATTCTTGGAAATTTGCTGACATGACAAATATTCAAGGTATGTTTTCCAAGTATATGTGTGTGTGATTCATATGTGGTGTTATGAAGTTGCTGTAGTGTCTGCACATCTAATGTTGTGGTGGCATTCGGCTCTGATCAGACTAGTTAGAAAACATCTGCCCACTCTCACCCATAAGAGCTCAAGATACTAATTACAATTTCCGGCCGTATGTTCGTTCTCCTAATATCTCTGATCAATAGTTGTTTTCTTAAAGCAGCAGCTGTCGCGGTTATCTTTAAACTCTTCTCTTTGACATTTCATGTGGTGCAAAGAGAGAGAGAGAGAGAGAGAGAGAGAGAGAGTCCTTTGAACAAAGCTCTTTTTATTTTATACCTAAATTCCAGCTGAAACCGTTTTTAAAATCACATTACTACAGATTTGAGATGCTAGAATTACAATGAGGCGGTTGACAATACAGCACAGGGTGATGGGTTTGTAAAGGGTATATAAAGCTCAGCCTGTGTTCATAATGAATGCGTGTCTTGCCAGCAGTGCAGAGTTTGATATATACTGTATCTCAAGTATACAAGGATTTAATAGAGAAAATAGTCAAATATGTGTGTAAATTAATCATGCATCTTGAAACGTGTTAAAATGTGTACATGTAAAGCTATAGTGGAAACTCATTTACAGACCTGATATTTCTGTACATAAGATCTGTTAATGTACATGCTGATATCAGTGTGCATTTGGCTTGCCACACAGCTCATAACTAAATAAGACACGCTGCATAGAAAGTTACTGTAGAACACAGACATGCAGCACTTCAACATTCCTAAAAATCAACCAGATTAAAACATTAATCTTACTGCAGACTCACACACGTGTGCTGCTGTCAGTCTGCACACAGACATGAGTTCCATCATCTGTACAGCAATCCAGAACTGAGAGGACAATCCAGTATAAATGTTTAGATGTACATCAAATGAACAGATGTCACTTATTGTTTGTATCAAATTATTGTTTGTGACCCAAATTAGATGCCAATAAAAAAGGACCTCATAAGTGTTTTGCTGTTTATATACATGTGACAAGATCCAATCTGTGCCAGGCGTCTGACAAAATCAGAAGTGATAGACAGATCAACAGAAGGCAAGCAAGATGTGTGGAGCTGAGAAGCTCAGACTGAAGAGTCTTCATGAGGTCACTGACTGTATCATGACACACTTTCAGGGTTTGTCATTTCCTCTGATAACAGCATCCGTTCCTAAGCGCAGACAGAGAGCGAGAGACTTTCTGCAGCATTATCACTTAGTCCAGACATGTGCCATTAATGCTGGATATCTGGCATTAAAAAATAATTTACAGTAATGTCCTTAATTCACAAACCTTCCTGCTGAGCAAACATCTTCTGACTGCAGATGACATGCAGTCCTGCCCAACCGTGTTCCTGGTGTGTTAGGTGTTCTGTCAGGGGTCCTGCAGGAACCTGGGTGCAAACCAGTAAGTGTCATTTTATTGCAAAGTGTTCATTTTATATATTAGTGGCAGTGTAAATCAGCCCCACTCAAGCAAAGTAACCACAGGTGAAGTTCACCTGTAATCACAAACTGTGGACATGTTCCACTGATGTCTGGCCATGAATCTGAACCACGAACAAGAAAATGCCTCAAAATGTTCAAAATTGAACACTGTAGTTTTATAGTTTTCTATAGTTTTATTTCAGACAATTGCTTTTTTAAATAAGTGGTATTTTAATATGTGGTATTTTTGTCATGTAATGTCAATAAAATGTATGTTTCTAAGTGTGAACACAATGTCCAAATACTGTATGGAGCCGTTGTATAAAATACTGTTTAACTCGAAGCTAAAAACAGGTTTGTATATATACAGTATGGCAGTAAATCAATTGAAGAGCACGTTTCTCCTTTGCCATGATTCTAAATCAAAAGGCTAATAGCAGCTAAATGTGTTGCATTTCTTGATATGAAGAAAAGTAAGAGGAGGTTTATATGATCATGTCTATAACTCTGCCAATCACACGATTACAAGTATATAAATCCTCCTGCGCTGCCAGCATGGTTGCTAACTTACACTGATCGTTTTCTCCATTTATATCGATTTTCTCCGTCTCAGCCGATCTGAGAGAAATCTCTTGCTCTCTCGTGTGCACTTTTAATTCATGTCATTGTTCGAGTTTTTTCCTGTTCTCTGCTGTCTAAACTCTATTTAACGTACAGCAGGAAGTTCCTCAGAAGAAATGATTTTGAGCTCGCCTTACATGTGATGTCTTTTACTAGCTAAAGGAAATTGTAAGCCACTGATGCATACAGTAAATATGCTAGTAAAAGACAAGTCATACAGTTACTGACATTTGGGAATTGTTAAGAACAGTAAATGTACTGTGGATGGATTAGATCACTTTTTTGATCTTGGATTAATTTGATATATTTGAGATTATACTGAGATTTGTAACGTTTAATATTTTTGATATGTTGAGCACAGATCGCTTCAAAGTAACATGAAAATATTTATTTATTCAAGAGATATTAAATATATTAGAGAGATTAAATATATTAGAGATTAAACACACACACACACACGTCTTTACTCTGTAAATAATGACTACTGCTTCAGATCTGATGATATGGGCTAAATGTTTCTCATCATTTCAGATCTTTCGTTTTTAGAGATTTAAATTTGAGAAAGATAACTGCTGTAGTGCAATAATTCAAATCAATTAAAATGTATATTACAATAAACAGCTGAGACAATTATATATTTTAGTACAGAGAAATATCATTAACACGTTCTTACTGTCGCTTTGGATAAAAGCGTCAGCTAAATGACTAAATGTAAATGTAAATGTACTGTTGGTTTAGGGTTAGTATTTGTTTTATGGTGTGTTGCATATAATTATGCATGACTAATGGTATTACTAAACAAATTCTAAAATACATAGTATTGTTTCTGTTTTTCATGAAGCATACAGATGAGGCCCACAATATGCTTCAACTAAAAGAAAAAATATTCTAGCATCACACGTAATTTCACATATCTTGGAGCACAATTTAAAAAGCTACACACAAAACATCATTTTTTACAAATCATGTTGATTCTTGTATGGATCCTGTTTTCTTTAACCTTGTGTAATTTGTTTGAGGACGAGGGCTTGTCACACAATCTGTACATGTTGCCGTCTGCCTATGTTGGCAAGCTTTTAATAAATACAGTTGCCAAAATACTGTTGAGATTGATTAGATATAGAGGCTTGTGACGTTAACAAAAATGACAATTGTTTTGCTCATAAGTTTATAAGCTCATTGTTTTTGTATGAATGACTAAATGATTACATATTTTATTGTTTTCATTTTGTATGTTTGTATGTTCTCTTATGAGCTATTTTTAGGTTGTGATTAAGCACTTATTAACCTGCTGTGTTGAACTAACAACATGCTGAACTGAGGTTCATATTCAAATCTGCTAATTGTTTGTTTATTAAAAACAAAACTTAAAATGATAGTTTTTAATGAACAGAAAGTTGTGACAGTGACCGGCAGCCCCACACAGCTCTACGCTTTCATCAGCAGTTCAAACATGCTCATCTTGTGCAGATCAAAACCAGCAAGACCAGTCCCATCAGATCAATGTCACACCTGTGTCTCTCGCTCTCTCTCCATCTGCTCCGGCCGCTATCAGAAGGGATGATCTGTTGGTCCTGTCCCTCGCCTCCCATTTCCTCTCACTGTCACATCTTATTTCCCTCACGGTTGATCAAAAGAGCGCCAGCGTCAGCACAACCCCCAATCTGTGCCATGATCTCCACCTGCCGCCCAAACTCATGCCATCACGTGCGTCCACATTTTGCTCTGAGTGCCCGTATCTCCAGCAGTGCTCTCGCTGCACCCTCTGAAACACCAGCACGGACAGATGTTTGCTCAGGTGCTCTGATGAAAACTGGGTCATCTAAATAAATGTCTGCACACATCTGGAAAGCAGATGAGTAGAGTCTGTGTGAAACACACAATCTCAGTCTGTATGACCGTTTGTTGGTTGTTTGGTACATAAAAGGTGAAATGTAAGAATATCCTCAAATTTTTTTACATGAGAAAAATAAAAGACTGTTTAACTGCCAGAACAGGTTTCTTAAGGACTATAAATTCCAGTTTTTTGGAAGGACAATTGTTTTATGTCAGAAACAAACCTATATTTTAGAAGTTATTCATTTTAACGTTGTTGTTGATCTTAAATCAAACATGCAGTCAATGATATCTGGTAAAGGGATGTGTAAGCAGCAATACTGAGGCAGCAGGTTTAGGCTTGATTTATTTCAGAGCTTCTTAACATTTTTTTCTTTATAATTATAAATTTTGTAAAGCAGCCGTAATGCTCGCCCTTGTTTTTTGTTTGTTTGTTTCATTGGAATGTAATTTTAACAGCATGTAGAAATGTTTAATTATGACCAGAGATATTTAGTAAGAAAACCTGCTTCCTCAGACACATACACTGGGTTATGATTAGCTGGCGTGTGTTTGGTTTGGCAGCTATAGTTTTGGCAGAATTGTGCTCCTCACTGTTGCCAGGTTGTCTGAATGGCAGAAGATGTTCGTTTAGGTTTTTGGCCTTGTGCTAACACTAAAGGCCAGCTGCCCTTGGTAGGGTGGATCAGGGCTTAGAATGGCTGCTATCTTCCCTGCACACAAGCTGTCCAGTTTGGCTTCACTCATTCCCAGTAATAGTTTATGTCCCAGTCTGGCACGGAATACAAAATGATGTGTGTTCATTCTTTTAATGCCTGCACTACTCCAGCCAGTGGTATCCATTTCAACTCCTGTTGGCAGGTGCGCACAAAACCTTTGTTATACTGTAGCTGTCTACAGAATAATGTCTGCAAGAATAGTTCACCCGCAAAAAATAATCATTTACTGGCAGTCATGCTGTTTCAAACCTGCACCATTGTTTAACTTTGAGGAAAGGGCTGAAACTGAAGCACTCCTGACAACATTTTCAGTGAACAATGACCTGAAAAAAGTTTGAGGAACACATCAAAATTCAGAAGATTTTATGTTAAATGTTAAATGAAATTAATGAGCGTTTAAGATAAATGATTTTCAAACTTGACCTGCTCACTTTACACTTTCATAAAGTTTGAAGATTCTTCAAAACATCTTGAATTTCTTGTTTATTGATCATTAATAACAGATTTAAAATGCATTTTAAATCTAAGAAATTATAACAACATGAATATAAATCATCATTAAAAGTGACAGAGATTTAATGTCTTAACCAGTCACAGGAATATAAATCAACATAAGATACCAGCGACAAGAAATGTGTCCACAACAGATACACCCTGATTGCTTGATGTGACTGTCAATCGAAACCCCCAGCCAATCAGAAGAGTGTGTAGGAGATTGCAATCCTTTTTTACACGAGTTTAAATCATGTGATTTGATGCCGTTGGTATTTAAAGCGCTGCTGAAATGAAAGAACTTTCCCATCACAAAAAGACTACATGTGCTGTTAGTACTATACTGTAGTGTT
>JAZGTI010013844.1:0-14535 GCA_036877585.1 Botia kubotai
AGCCTCTCCTCGTATCTTCAGTCTCAGAGCTTTTTGCCCATTCCCTCTAATCTTTAGCCCAGATTCACCTTGGTCATATCTGTGGGAAATAGCAGAATGAATCCTCATCTGTATTTGTCCTGCACATGTTCTAGATGTTCCACACTATCAGTGTCTCTGTCTTATCCAGCTGACTGAGGTGCTGTCATCTGTGTTCACCTCTTTCTCAGTGATCATTCTGCTTCTATAGCTTATCATGACTGTCTGTGTTAAACGTGTCAGTCACACAACAGAAACAGCTCGGTACAAAAGCCATCAACTTTCAAGAGTGTGTTTTTCTGCACAGCTAGCAGCACCAAGCAGAACTGCTAACTGTTTCCCCAAATATTTTGTCTAACTGGTCAGCCATTCAGGCAGCAACCAAAACTTCTTCAGTTATTTTATGAAAACAGATTTATCATATAAATATCTTGTGTGGATGTTTTGGGCAGTATCCAGCTATTGTGTGTGAGACACTCCAGTCCAGTAGGTGGCAGAACTATACCTATACCTGCTCTGACCAACCACTTTCAAACATTATAAGAAGATAATTCTGCCTCATTCAAGTCATGTTGGAAATGTTGTATTTATGACCTATACGCATATGAATGCCACTACTAAAGTCGACGAGTGGGATTTTCTTTGAGGCCTGAGTTTCTAAGTTGGGGGTTTGTCAGCAAGAAAACACAGCAGAGGTGATTGTATATGCAACACATTATTTAAAAAAAGAAGTAACCTGGTAGACATGTTAACACCCATATACGAGAAATGATTTGATTAATTTATTGGCAATGTTTACATATATTTTTTATATTTTCATTAAGAGAAGGTACATTGCCATCTTGCTACAACCAAGTTGACTTGAACTAACCTCATGTGGCAACTACGACTTCCCAATGTGTAAATACAAAATTCCTAGAAGCACTTTTATATTATTGAGTTAATGTTGCAGTGTTGGGCGAGTGAAGATGCTCAAACTGTGAAAGCTCTACAGAGCCACAGAGTGTACGCTTCTCAACCTGCTGTGCTCACAGTTGTCTCTGTGCAGTACGCTGGTGTAGAAGAACGTATTTAAACATCAAAACTTACACACTACAGCTTTAAGTTTCACACTTGAGCCCTCGTGTGTTGTTTTAATGTTCCACACAGTTTTCAGGCTGTTTGATCCCTTAATATTTACCTTCTTTTTATTTTTATTATTGCTTGACCTGCATAATTCTCTATTGTAATGAGATGAAAAACAACCAAAGGTTTCACTGGGTACTTCCAGAAACTCAGAACACTGTTCCTGTAGCTCAACTGGTACAGCACTGTGTTAGCAGCACAAAGATTGTGGGTTCGATTCTGGGTACTTATAAAATGAATAACTTGAATGTACTGTAAGTCGCTTTGGATAAAACTTTTGCCAAATGCATAAATGTTAATGACCATACGAAAGCATTTCAACACAATAAATGAAGAGTCAGGCATACTTAAACTTTTATTAATTGTAATTAATAAATACATATTAAATGCATTATGTAATATATAAATATGTTATGTAATTTATGTAAATATGAATATACGTAGTTGTTGAATAGCATGTCACCACGTTACTCTTGTAAACGCAACAACATTTCAGTTATTAGGGGTACATAATAAATAAATGTTTACAGACATATTTTTAGGTCTAGTCTGTAATTGTTATATTGTAGAGCTGTCGGGACGGATTATACCTGTAAACAGAGACAAGTAGCTCCGGCTACTCCGCGCTTGTGGAGCGGCGTGGAGCTGAAAGTTGGTTCAACAAGCAGAAATCTTGAAGATGGATCACAATAAACAGCAAACCTGTTAATTAAAAAACACCGGCTGTTATAAAACAATGAGACTCCGAACAGAGCCACCAAAAGACAGATCGACAGAGACTCGAATAAACCCAAATGCTGACTTTTCACACGGGCGAGTACACGAGGAAGTGTAACAGGTAAGATAATGTATTGATCTGAGTAGCTTGTGTTTATTATATAGCGTTAACTGTTTCATGAGCCGTGTAAATAATGCGTGCAGAACATGCTGTTAATAAATCCGGACATGTGAGTTTGGAGTCTTAAGTTATTAATATGGTCCGTTTGTCAAGAACGTTCTGCAGTTATTTCACAATCTGTGATCATATTAGACTAGCGATCATTATGTCTAATGTTAATAACTTTGTCATTGATGTGAAACACATCAGTGTTATGAGATGTGACGTTTACCTGGTCGGATCATCTGTCCAGATTTCCATGGTAACTGCTGCCGCCAAACACATTCAGAGCAGAAGTGCGACCAAAACAATGTTCTTCCGCAAGACGCATGCTGCTCTATCTGCTACCCGCTGCAGCTTGATCTACAATTGTAAGAATAAAGTCATAAATACATTTCTTAAGGGTAAACGTGAAAACATTTCAGGATTAATTACTATAAAAAGTTATAAAATATATCTGTCTCATTATGAGAATAAAGTAGCAATGCTTGATTTGCGTTATTGTAGTAATGTTATGCGAGCGATCTCAAGGATCATAATAAAGTCATAAAGTTTAAAGAACTAATGTATATGATATATTGCATAAACAAAGTTAAAATATGTGGAGAATCAGTGTCATAATGACACTGACAGGAAGTCAAAACAGCTCATTAATGTAAGAAATAAATATGGAGATTTAAACAACTTTTAAAGATGAAGTTTTTAACAACTGTTGATCTGCTGGTGAATGATTATAAATTCTGCTGCCCATTTATTTTTATACATCTGACTTAAAAAAGTCTTGTTATGAGATTATTCTCAAAATATTATCATTATTCTTGTGATGTTGTGATTTTATTTTTTTTATTTGATTTTATTTCTAAAATCTTAGGCTTTTTAAAACGTATTCTGTCACTTAAATGCAGTGGTAGATTAAAACGAGGGATTTGAAGACTGTGTTTGGATTTCTCTGGGTGGGAAGTGGGGGGAATGAACCTCTCTTGATTCAGATGGGCTGATCAAGCTTCATTAACATGCAGTGCTGCTCGTTAATATCATCTGTTCATTCACTGCTTTATTAAAATCTCCTGCAGCCCTGATCCCACCCTCCACATCCCACATCATGTGATGTAATGTGGAAATGAGCAACCGTACAGAATACTTGCCCTCTGATTTCCTGCTGTCAACATAATTAATGTTTAATAACATCAGGTCAGAGAATCACAGTAACATTCAACTAAAACTGACAGTAAATAACAACAAATACACTCTATGAGAATTAAAAGTGCTTTAACTGCTGAAAAGGTTTGCAGACATTAAAAAACATTTAAAAGTTCTTCTCATTAGGAGAAAAGCAGCCCGCTAATTAACAGAATTGATCTATTCCTCTTGATATGTTTCGGCCCGGCGGCTTTAGCACTGTGTGTGCGTGCGTGTGCGCGTATGTGTGTGTGTGTGTGCGCGTATGTGTGTGTGCGCGCGCGTGTGTGTGTGTGTGGACGGGGCACATGGCCAGTTTCTGCTGAATAAGTGATACAGATTGAGATGGTCACACCCCCTCTAGATGACAGCTATTACTTCCCTCAACTCCAAAACATTCAGCTCCAAACCAGACTGTTGTTTTCTGTTAAACTCCGCCATTCTGGAAAGTTTCTCTTGTTTCAGTAAAAAGTTTGTGTGTCTTGAGATGCTTTAAGACACATTAGCATTTACACTACAAAAGCAACGTGGGCTTGTATTTCTGACATTTGTGAGTTTGAGTGATCAGATCACAAACTGGTTTTGTGTAAAACTGCTGAACAGTGAAATGACCTGCAGATGCACGAATCAGAATGAAATAAATTGGTCATTATTCACAGCCTTCTTAAAGCTGCACTGATTCATGTTTAATATTATACTTGCTCTTATTCATCAGACACTGTCACTGTTTGTATTGTTTGTTTGTAGTTCTGCCCCAAACTCAAACCAATCGGTAAGCTAACGTTGCTGTTTTGTTGCAATTCCATTTATATACATTAAGTGAAAGAAACATATGATAATGTACAGTAATCTCAGTCATTTTCAGAAGGAGTCATATGCCATAGACATATAAATATGTATTAATATGTAACAAAATGCAAATGTGTGTTTTATAAGGAAGGAATTGTTTTTCAGATAATGGAGAGAGACAGTTTTATATTTGAGATGTATATTTCAGAGGTGTCTCAAGGTGAAGAGTCTGTGCTAAACTTTTCCTGCTGTCTCTGTAAGTGTGTGTTCTGAGAGTGTTAATGTGAGAGGTCTCACATCTCTATCTGCTGAACAAATCAGTTTTTCATCTCCAGATGCTTCAGAAACACACACACACACACACACACACACACCACCTACTCATTCTTTATTTAAACACCACAAACAGACGCGCTGCTTTTGACATAGTCAGTTACATACGCATTACTCACCACATGCTCTTATACTCTTTCATTCTCCCTCTCCCTCTCTCTCTCTCTTACACACACACACACACACACACACTCCACCTTGCTGATCACAGCAGATGTGTCTTACAGCAGAAGGGTGAACATAACATATATGTGCTTCTACATTCCCACCTTCATCTATAAACGAGGCCGAGTGTAACCTGAACACTTTTCCCAGAACATGTGAGAGTCGGAGAGAAATTTGCAGGGCAGAATCAACAGTGTGTATCAACTCTTAATATCTGCTGAAACATGAACTGGATTAGCATGTACATTTGAATATATTGTAGATGAACTCTTGAACGAGTAAGAAAAGCAGCAAGCCATGATGAAGCTGTGGCCAGATGCTGTAATTAGGGCTCTGCATCAGTCCGTTTCTCTGGCTGTTGACAGTGATTTAGCTGAAAATGAGTCGGGCTGATTAAAGAGATGAATATGAAAGAGCTCTAATGATTGATGTAAATGAGTCGGTACAGCCACACACACACACACACACACACACACAGAGCATGAGGAACAAAGATCACGTGCTCGGGTGCAAGAGAAGCATGTGTACGGGAGGTTTAGGTGCTTATTTATTTAGAAACATTCACTCAGTGAAAGGTTCTCTCGAGTGTCTCACTCTCAGTCGCTTCTCGTGGGTGTTGTCAGAGCATGTGAGGGGCAATGGCTGAGAGCAGCAGTGACACACTCTTTAAATCTGCATGCTATGACACTGTTTCAAACATGCATGTGGCAGCACTTGTCAGTGTGAGCAGGACTACCACAACTGGGTCCCAACACTGAAACACTCGCTGCTAGTCCAGAGAATAACTGTAGATGTCTGAACAAACGCTGGTTTTCTGCTTTGTTTGGTGTAGTCTGGCATTGGACTGTTGCTAGTTATACTGGTATCATATTTTCACTGTTAAAATAATTTCTACTTTTCCATTTTAATGTTTGGATATAGCTTTATATGTTTGTTTCAGTGTTTGTATGAGTAACACTCACTAATATTCCTAAAGCTAACAGTAATAAAGATAAAGATTCATAAATCAAACCCTGACAGCATGTTGTAAACAGTAAAGTCATTTATTTTAATTAAAAAGTGAAATAATACTGTCATTCATAGACATCATACTGCCAGTGCTGGCAAGGAAATATACATCTTTATACATGTAAGATTTTACATTCAAATTGATGTCTATAACTCACAGTGCTGATAACATTTTACATAAATGCATATGCATAAAATACATATACAAGCGTTTACAATTATTTATCACAAACATTATTTAAAATGTTAATTTAATATGCAAAATGTTAATTTAAAATGTTAATTATTTGAAAGTCATAATTCAAAATAAAAGCAGGACTTTTGGTCAATGCAGAAGTGAATGACTCTGCACAGGTCTGTCCTCCATCATGCGAGTCGAGCTGCACATGTTGTTCTTAGTCAAATTCTGGGTTAGACATAAGAAGCTGATTCATTAACACTGTCGTTCTTCTCGTTTGCCAGGCTGACAGCAGCTCTCGTTCTCCTCTTCACTCCCTCACATCTTCTCACATGTGCCCCAGTCGCTTAACCTCCTCCCAGTCTGTCTGCCATGCTGTTTCAGTCAGGTGAAACTCTCACCTCTCTGAAGTGTGTGAGAGCGACAGTGAGGTTGAGCAAACAGCTTGGGTCAAAATAACAAGCATGTTTCAGAGTGATGCGTTAATCAGCCTCGATGTCACGCCGTCTCTGTTTCTTTCCTTCAGTAGCAGTGGAGGTGCTGTCAGGGCTGGAAGGTGGGGGATTGTGGGTAATTATACTTGAGCAGAGTGAACTAGAAGAGTAAGGAAGAGGTTGTGTGCGTGTTTGTGGCTTAAAGCTACATCTGAGACCAGGCGTGGAAATCTTTTATTTTTGTGTCATATTCTGCTTGATGTTTTTTGTATCTGTACTTCTGTTCTCCATTGTTCCTTGTGTTCATGCTTTCTCTGAAATATCTGACCTGAGGTAAACAACACCCAAACAGTCTTCAAAACACTGTAATAAGAGAACACGCTCTGGCTTGGAGGAGAGACGTCTGTTCTGTGTAATGCTGGAGGTTTTGTTGTTGAATCTGCTTGTGAAGCACTTTGAAGATGTTTTGTACAGGTTTCTTGAATGTGTGAAGGTGAGGTGTCTGTTCAGATTCCTGTAAATAATGATGCAGCTTCTTCAAGACTCAGAGCTGATGCTGATAAAAAAAAACATATGAAGAAAAATGTCTTTAAAAACAAGAGAGTCTTTATAAAACTTTTAAAATGGCTTTTAAAATTGATTGACTTCACGTCAAAAGTGTCATATGAGGATTTTTCTTGTTAGAATGTCCTGTCCGATGACAAAGATTCAAACTAACCTGGAAAAGGTCTCATTTGGAACATCTGCAACTCTCTGGACTGCAGAGTCACACAGCACAGATTCAGTGTTTGATGGTGAGGTGGATGACAGGATGGAGATCTTCAGCTGATCTCGGCTGTGTGTCACACTGGATGATCTTCATATGCTTGTGAAGGATCCAATGCGTACAGCTGAAGCTTGTTTTTAACCAGATCCTGAGCTTTCCGTTGGAGCACTTTCTGTAGTGCATTCAGTGTGCAATGCGATGCAATGCAATGCGATGCAAACTTTGCAAACAGACAGTTAGTGAAGAATGAGGCAGTTAATAGCTATACTGGATGTTAAAAGCAAACACACACCGCTCGAGTCAAACTGCAGCAAAATGCGTTATCTAAAGTTCAGAGAGAACACAAAATGCCTAAACAAAGAAATTTTTGATTTTTGTGAAAACAAATGAAAAAACAAAATTAGAAGGGTTTAAGTCTCTTCCAGATGAACTGGAACCAGATTAACACAGTGTGTTTATATAAATGTAGCCTGGCAGTGAAAGATGAATTACACCAGAATAACCAGGGCATGCAGTAGAACTGTTTACCATATCTGAAACAATAAATAACTGTCAGACAAAATGCTGGATATTGATTTTGAGTGTGTGTCAGTCTATAGGTTGGGTATAGCCTATAGTAACTGTGTGTGTTATTGATTGCCAGGCTCAGGGGTGTATGGATAAAGGGTTTGGTCCATAATGAAAATGGCTGGAATGAGTCACACAGTAAATAGTGTGAAGCTGACACACTGCTTGCAGCTACTAATGACACTGACATAAATCCATTCCCAAAGCATGAATTCCCTGAACCCTTCAGCTCCAGGCTCCATGTTTTCTGTGCAGCCCTTTTGCTTGAACTCCAAAGATGTTGTTATTTATCATTTTATATGAAGTTTATGCTTTGATGAGGGACAATTTCACTATTTTTTCCAGTAGATGTTTTTGGTGTAAAATAGATTTTTGAAAATAAAATAAATAAAATAAATACATTTTTGCATTTGCAAAATGCAGTTCAGATTACTTCATACAGTTGATTCATATTTAACTCATTATCATCTGTCCTCAGTGACTCCTCTTCACTATTAAAGGGACTGTGCTGAGAACAGTGTAAATCTACGTGCTGTAGTGACACTGATACTGTACGCCTATGACAGAAGGAAAGAACAGCTGAATAACTGCAGAATAAAACATTGTGTGAATAAAAGACTGCAGTTTTCTTTCACGCAGCAGAGAGAAATACACCCTGAATGAGGCAATTACTTCAGCCAAATGTGTCTCTCATGAAGGACACAAAACATGTTTGTCCAACCTCTGAACTTGACATATTTCTGCTAGTTTCACTCAAACAGTAAAGACTGATTGGTCAAGATATTTAAGCTCTTCCACGTTCAAAGACTGTTTGGATGTTAAAGTGTTTTTGGTCAGTATGGCTAAACTGGACATTTCTGCTCTACTAGCATCTTCAAACAGAGTTGCAAAAATAAGCATTGTTTTCAGGCATGTTCACAGAGCACACCCCCCATCTTTCATTGGTTAAACAAACAGATGACCCCGCCCTAACACCATGCCATTGGTTGACCCAGTGTATTTGTGTTTGCGAATTTGCTGTTTTAATAGTACCACAGATCTACAGTATTTGCATTTTTTGGATTACTTGCAGCTGTCACTGCATATTAAGGTATGAGAGGAGAAAGAATTTTAACATCGAAACAATTACACACTTCAGCTTTAAGACAGTCAAGCATCCAGCACTGTGGAAATGTGTGCTGTGCAGTAAAGTCTCACTGCAGGTGGCTGTTCTTGATGATTAAAACATTCGTTTGCAGATTTTCTTTTGTAAGATATTTAGGAGTGAGCTCAAGCTCCGCCCCCATCCTGCACGGAACACAAACTGTGTCTTATGTATAACAGATAGAGGTGTAAATAAATGATCATTCTTGCTGATGTCATGTATCATTCAAGCAGACAGGAGAGAAATGTGAGTGAGGAGCAGCAGCTGAGAGGCACAGAATCTGGACTGGAGAATAAAATGTGGTTTTTGTCACTGTTCTGCTGCAGTGTTTGTTGATTTTGTGGTTAAATGATGACTAGCGGTTCCTCTCATCACCTCCTTTCTTTCTGTCCTCCTCCTGCGTCCCTGCTCCTCACTTTTTACTGACATGATGAGTGTTGCCGTGGCACTACAGCGTGTCCAATCAAATCAGCTTGTGTCATCAGGACATACATGCAAGAGGATAAATGACACACAAGCTTCCAAATATAACCTCTGTGATCAAATCCACAAACATCTTTTACAGACACAACCACAAACTATGACAACATCTCAGTGTATATATATATGTATATATATATATATATATATATGTATAGTTTTGTATATATATATATATATAGTATTGTATATACACAGTATACACTATGAACATAAAAATCTGTCACATCAGTTTATACTCACTATCTTTGACGGTCTTGGTTTATTAGGGAATGTTTGTGAGGTCATCAGGATGAAAAGGATATGACATCACAGTAATCCCAGATATTTTTCTAGCTTTAACAACCTTCCAGTGTTAGCATGTTGAATCAGAATGAATTGTTTGGTGTAAATTAGCTTTCAGGGCTAACTGGACTGTGAGCAGGGGACAAGGTGTTAGCAAACATCAATGCACAAGTCATTAAACTGATCTATAGCCACTAGAAGGTGCTGAAAATGTGTGTGTGTGTGAAAACATGTCTCTGTGTTGCTCTTTACATTGTTTTTGTGTGAGAATTGTCTCTATCCTTAAACACAAAGAATATATGACACAGAAAGCAACCTAACAAGACAAGTTCTTACCCGCGTGCCTCAGAAACATGATGTGTCTCAGAGCCAAAAACAAAGACACATGTTTGTGTATGTATGTGTGTGTATGTATGTTGTGTATTTGCTCTTAATGGCCGCTACTCTTTAATATATTTCAAAGATTCGATTCCGCCTCACAAACTTTGGAAAATGAAGTGATTCTTCATCAGACGCGTTTATCATAACAGCCTGAAACCTCAAGGCTGTTTCCCAGTAGACTAATAAAAATATAAAGCAATATAAGGAGGGAGCGCTTCAGGTAAAAGAGGAAAAATGCTAGCACAGAGAGAGAGAGAGAGAGAGAGAGAGGCATTAATGAAATGAAACCTATGGAAAAATGTTACAGTGTAACAAGTATTTGACAGTATGAATCCCTGTGGCTTTATTTTATATATTTATTCTATTAAGACACACACACACACACACACACACAAACACACACACAAACAGCACTTATTATTAACATTAATTAGAAGTTAATTGTCTGTGACAGTTAACAGCTAACAAACACTACGGGAGATATTTTCTTTCCCTCGGCTATTGCTGTTAAACATTCTCGTATTATAAGAGTTTAACTGTGTCTGAGCGATTAACCAAGAGACATTCAGATAAATGACTGCATTTAAATGTGTGCACCTGTTATCATTGTTCCACACAGACAAACAGATTCACTGCTGTGAAATCAGAAAACACTACAAATCATCTCATGTTGCATATGCATTTGTTTATTTACTTGTTCTTAAGATTATCTTTGTATTTCTCTTTTGAGTTCTTTGTCTTTTACTATTTCCTTTGTTGTGTTGTATACCTACAAAAACATGACTTGTTTTTAGGCGGATGACTGTCTCAACCAATCAGATTTGAGCTTGAAAGATTAAGAAAGTGCTTTCCAGTTCGCTGTGTTGAGGTTGTTAGGTGGATTAAGTAATTCGTGCTTTCACTTTATTTAACAAAGGCTTGTATTTATGTAGGTGATTTCATCGGTGTGAAGCAGATCACAAACATAACATTTCAGTTCATTGCTGTTTTGTTCTTAGAAATCTCTTGAAGTGCTTTAACACGGTGAGATGAATGTGTTTCAGTTCACTTGCAGGATTGTAATGAGGCTGGAACATTTAAACTTCATAGGAGGTACATGTAGAGGATATTGTGGTTTTGATATTGTTGTTATGAGCTGATCCCTGTGGACAGAACCCTCCAGGCAGAGAACATGATTAGTTCCGACAGGCTCCCAGCCCGGTGGGACAGAACTCATGTTCTCTGAGCTGTGGCTTGGCTGTAAAATCTCAAGACGATGAAGAGTTTGTCTTTTGACCTTGATTGAACCTGTCATGAGAAATATTTTTTAACATGCAAGAAGAGTCAGAGCAACAGAGAGGGACTGAAGCTCTGTTCCAAAACCTAGTGAGTTTCTCCTGTCACTGCCTATATAGACAGCTGTCTTCAAAAGCAGACTTCTAGCCATCGTGGATCCTCATAAAGGATTGATTTGTGCGCAACCCGTTACACAAACAGCACTCACCATTCAGTGTAGAATATAGATATATAAAGACATGTAATTTATATTGATGTTTAAATGATAATGATGTTTTTAATGATTAAGTTTTATGCATTGTTCTCACCTGGTTGGATTTATTTTATACTGAACTGAAAATGTGATATCTTAAGGGGCAACAAAATTACCGTTTGGACCTCCATGTTGGGAGTGTGCCAATACTGCACTTAAAATACCACCTACACAGGCAACTCACTGGGCTTTGGAAGAGAGCAAAAGCACAAAGAGAGCAGGAGAATGGGTAGCATTTCTGTTTGGAGGAGCAGTTTAGATTTTAAAACAGCTGATGATTTTTGGTGTGTACTTGCATGTAAACAATGTATTTGTTTAGAAAGATCTATTTAACACCAAACTCTAGCAGCATTTTAGCTTCTAAGATAGAAGAGGAAGATAGGGAGTCATGGAGTCTATAATTTGTGGTCCCTTTTTTGTCATTTTGCAGATGTTGCTTGTTTTTAATGTGCGTCAGTAAATCTCCTCTTATTTTTTATTTTTTTGAGTGTGTACAGTTTAAAAAGGCCATTTGAGGAATGTCATGTTTCTCTGAGAGACATTTTTACTGCAGCTCATTTAAATGTGGGAAGTTGCATCTTAATTTGATTCACATCAGATCTTGAGTCAGAGAGATTTTCATATAAATCTTTTTGACTTCACTCATAAACACTGAAAACTCACTCCTCACCTAGCCGTGATTTCAAAGCAACTGTGTATTTGCATGCTGTTAACAGTCATGCTCTGTTGAGATCAAAATGAGTCAAGGTAATAATTCTCAAATTATGATGTGTGTCTCTGATGAGCTGCTGGAATTTTACATAATCATATTTC
The DNA here is from genome assembly GCA_036877585.1 of Botia kubotai. Taxonomy (NCBI): domain Eukaryota; kingdom Metazoa; phylum Chordata; class Actinopteri; order Cypriniformes; family Botiidae; genus Botia; species Botia kubotai. The sequence continues at coordinate 12,071 of JAZGTI010013844.1, forward strand.
CACAATTTTGCCGTGTAATAAAGGTTAATGCTTTGTTAGACAGACACCAAATATTCAGCATTTGCCTGATCCAGACCATCTTTACGTAAAAGTTTTCTAAATGTGCGGGATTCACCACCTGTGTCTCATCACCGCCTCACTTTCATTCATTGTCCAGTCACAAATGGACTCCACTGCTCCTTCCACAATCTACAAATATAAGTAGACTGAATTGTATACTTATTTTAGTTTAAATGAAGTACACTAATAGTCCACCTAAGCTTTCTGTAAGGACATAGCTGTATGAGTTTTAGATAGAAATCTGTATTTTTATGGAACCTGCATGAATTTGTACAGTACACCTGTCACATATGTTCTCTCATGTGTTCAACGTTCAACGTGTTCAAAGGTTTGTAGTGGATTTCTGTGGCTTGTGCTTGTTCATGGTTTCTCTGTTCATGGTCATTACTCCATCTAAAGCTTTTAGGAGCCTCGACTCCATTAACTTTAATTGAAGCTTCATGGCTAAATGAGCTAACAGAGGCTAAACAGCCATAGTTAAGTGAGGTCATCTGTGTGACAGCACCTGATGAAGAGGAGTACAGCTCTAGATTATTGATGATTTTTACAGTACGTATACAGTAGGTCTTACTGTAACTTTTCTGTATGCATGGAATAGCCTTGATGCATTTTAAGCTGTGTCAGCAATGTGCATGCAGTGTGATATGCTGTAATTAATCTCAATTATAGAAATATTAAAAAGATAATATTTCTATAATTATGCTTGCAGGTTTTATGGCCTTGTATTATTCAATGTTGGTGAGGTGCGGTCATATCCTTAAAATCAGCATGAATTTAAGATGTAGTGATCTTATTTTTTGGGAATATTGCAGTGTTTATTATAATTGATTTATTCTAACTTGTCATTTTTTAATTCATGCTGCCTCGTAATCTTTAATCAAAAACATTAACCTCATCTACATAAAATGATGATTGTGACTCTCCATATTGACTGTGAATTGTTAGTTCATGATACCTCGTTTACCAAACTTTTAATTGATTATTTGGGTCACATTAAAAATTAAAAATGAATAATCTGAACATGAAGAGGGGGGCGTGGCCAACTCATTTCAGAAGTGCACTGGTACAGTGTATTAACTGTCCTCTCTGTGAGGGGGCGAGAGAGAGAGAGTATGACTGGGGATTGAATTGTAATGTTAGGTGTCAGGTTGAGCTGTGGCTCTGGTGTCAGTTGTCATGGTGAAAGCATGAGTCTGTAACCGAATCTCATCAGCATCTGTCTGTTAGTTCACACTGATGCTGTAACATCAGCTCATTAACAGCTGTGTTAAACAGTGTATCAAACATCCTCAGCTACAGAGATCAGGTAGATGGACTCTTCATGACCTCCTCGCTGAGACATGTTCCTCTGAAGATGTGTGCTGTTACCTGTTTCACATCATTAATAGAGTGGAAATGCCTCAGTGTGGCAGAAGAGCATGAGTGTTAGTTTAGACAAATGTATGCTTTTGCATTTTAATACTTTGTGTTCAAATCCATGTCAGTTCTGGTGTGTCAAATCTGTCATGATGTGAATGTACCAGAGGCTGCTGTGTGCAGAGAAACAGAGAAACAAAAATCAGCCCAATCATGGGAGTTTGGTTTAAAAATGATTGAACCGTTTGACTGGTTAAAAAAATGATTTAATAAAAATGTAAAAAAATGATTTAACTGTTTTAATGGTTTGGCTGGTTAACATTAGCCAGTTAAGCCCCTGCTGGTAGATGCCATAACTACATCCTTATGGGTGAAAAATCATCTTTTTTGATGGCAATTAGTGATGAATGGAAAGTACTGGTAGCTTTCTTCATGTTTAAAGTCTTCATTTGATCAGCAGAGTCCTCATGAAGTACCAGTTCAAAAGACATTCACGAGTGAAGATTACAGGACGTCTTTTAGCTGTAGGCCATTCTGTGTTTTTATGACCTTAGCTCGGTCATACTGCTTTTATAAAAAAGGTAAGTCCACACACTGTGCTGTCACAATACTGTCAGCAAAACTGTACTGCCTGCTTGTACAGTTCTGCCCTCTGCTTTAAAACTCCCTGCAAAAATCCCCAGCGTCCTTTTTCAATTCAGCTTCAAGATATGAATGAAATTACTTTCTGTGTGAATAGTTTCGATTAAAGCGCAGCTCCCATACGGCTCGAGTCCAGCGCTTCTCTGGAGAACAATAGCTGAGGTTCCTCTGGCTTTCCTCACTCACTGTGAGTCATGTTAAATATTACATGAGGACAGTGTGTGTACAGTGTGTGTACAGTGTGTGTACAGTGTGTGCCAGCCTTACCCACTATACCACAGCACTCACTGAGCTGCTTTTATTCTTGTGAAATTAGAGGCCTTATAGTGTAAATACTGCACACAGATATTTACAGCTAACTGAGAACAGCTGGATGAAGTATGCAGTGTTTGTCTGACAAACTGTGT
>JAZGTI010013845.1:0-14532 GCA_036877585.1 Botia kubotai
TCTCCCTCTCTCACTAATTCACAAAGGCCGTGGTGAATTGATGTACGGCACAATCATCTGCTAGGAGCTGATGTGATTTAAATGAAACTAATTAGGGAAATGTCAAACATAATTAATAAAACAGGTTTAAGTTGCGAAAACACTGTCAGCTGAATGAATGAAGATACGGCTGCTCCTCTCTCGCTGCCGCCGCGCTCTCGCGTTTCACTGCTGTTCAATTAGGTCACGGATCCAGAGTCTTCTCGTTCTGTCTCATCTCTCTCTCTCTTTCTCTCTCGACCATTCCTCTCCTCCCTCTGTTGAGTTCCAGGGAAAAAGCGGAGAGGGGAGGGGGTGGTGGGGAGCAACCGGTCTGAGGACGGGAAATAAATTTGCCTGTCCATCCGCCGCCTGGAAGAAATTAATTGCAGACTCCTCATCCTGTCTGGGTACAACAGGGGCATTAACATAAGCAATTTGCGTCCGACTTCTTCTGCCGGCTGCTTAATAGAGCATCAGACCTGGCCGATAAAGCTCAGGGTCCCCGATGCATTAGCATTTTCATAATATCAAAATATTATAGTGGCGTGAATTACCCAAGCCCCATTCATTATTGATAAGAACAAAAGGTTTTATAAATTACAAAGGGAGAGCGTGACCTATAATTACGGCAAGCAAATTAGGGTTGTGTGGTAAAGTCAGTTACATTTGGAAGCAAAATGATGCAGGGGCCCTTTTTTTTCTTTTCCGATGGGATCAGAGAAATAATAGATTCCCTAAGATACACAGCTAGGACTGTTTGTACTATCATCAGGAAGAACAGTGAGTGGAGCTGCTGGGGTAGAACTTTATGACCATCAGAGCAGTGAAATATATACAGATCAATGTGGAGGTCTCGCTGTGTTAGTTCAACAATGGCAAAGTTTCAGTTAAACTTTTCTATTATGTATGATGTTTGTTTTGTACTAGAGAAACGTCATTTATCAAAATAGGCTTAAGTCCGGATGAATCATATAGTTGACTAGCAGTCCACCAACTAACTATTAGGTTATCTAGATTTTGATAGTTGTAGTATTTTGGTGGTGCTTTGAGGGGAATTAAATATAAAAACAGAACTCAAATAAATTTTGCAATGCGCGCGCACACACACACACACACACACAGTACTGAGCCCATTTATTAGTTGAATGTCTGTTATTTTAGTCTGTCAGTTTACTGTTTTAAATGTTGCTGTTTTTAGCACCTTTGAATATTAACCCCCAAAAATACTGTCCCCAGGCAAGTCTAATTATAGCAGTCTTCCTTAAAACCAACTAGTTATTTTAAAACTACTGTACTGACTTACCGCACTTGCATTCAGTTTTATCTATAGCTGGCTTACAGTAGGTGGTTCACAAAACATACAACCTCTAGCTGTTTTCACTCTGCTTTCGTCCTAGTGAACTGAAGCACCTTTAAAAGAATCCTCCAGTGCTGGGTCCCACACAAACTGTTGCATGATGGGAGTAACCTTTTTTGCTCTGACCTAATCTGTTTGAAGGTCTTTGTCTTGGTGAGAAAAAAGGTGAGGAAGAAAGATATCATCCCCTCAGCCCCTCAGTGATTCATCATGAGAGAAAGCTTTAAGCTTGAATTAAATATGACTTTGTGACAGTGAAGTTTAAGGGAGGCAGGCCTCCGCTGAGAGAAATGGGCTTTTCTTATTGTTTGCTGACCTGGGCTTGTGACTGATGAGGGCTCTGTTATCCCACTGAATTCTGTGTATGTTTCCTGGAAAGTTGTGAACATCACACAGTACTTCTATGTGGATAAAGGAACTCCAGCATACAGTGGGTTGTGTACTTTGCTCATGTACTGTGCTTCAAACACAGTCAATTGCAATTTAAACGCATCATGACTTAAAAATAGGGGCGAGCTACATTGTTTGTAACTTTTAACTTGCGTGTCTCGTCAGCTGTTGTACGTATATATGTTCATATATATTTTTAAACACAATATGTTTAAAAAGCACATTACCGTGTCAGCACCTTAATGCATTTGTAAACTACAGAAATTTTAAATGAATACATTCCTAGGAATAAAATGCGCCAACAATATGAAAATATGAGTGTGTGTACGGCACTAATTACTATGAATCTCCACAATGCTGAACAGAATGAGCTGTACAGTCCCACGAGTTTTCTTATTGATTAGACAGGATGCAAATGTAATTTCCTTCTTTAATGACTCTGTCCAAAAGCAACATTTCTCTGTTTAGGACAAAACCAAGTCCACAAAGCACGTCCTATGGGAAGAATGCAAACATAAAGCATAACATTACTGCAATAAAAAGCAGTGCTTTCTAATAGCGCATCTTAATGACTGAATCTGCTTCATCAGATAAGAGAGTTCTGAACATTATCTAACCTCAACAGTTGTGCCATATAAAATGTGGATCAGTTTGTTTGGCTGTCCCCAAGTTGCTTTAGTAATTAATGCAACTATATGGAATTATTCTTTAATAAAGAAACTTTGAAGTTGTTTTGATTTATAGTTTTAACTTTAAACTTCCAATGAACTAATGTTAGAAGTTTTTTTTTATGAAGTCTTGATTTTGTGGAAGATGGTCTTCAGTTTAAATGTTTTAGTGTTAGCAGTTATAGCCACGTCATCATAGCAACTGTTCATCTGTATTTCGAGGTGACATTCTCATTTTTTTCAAGATGACAACATTTTGGAGGTATACTAAGAGTATTAAGATATACTAAGACTGAATTTCTTCGATCACTTGTTACTAATTTTTGGTGACCAGAAAGCAATACAGCTTGCAGAACTACAGATTATGGTGTAAGTTCCTCATCACCTGCAATAACCTTGAGCTTTGCGATTATATGACAAAATAAAGCCAATGTATGACACTAATCGGTTAGATTTGTCAGTGGTGGAAATTTGTCAGGTTTACCAAAGTATAAGCTACTTGTGAAACGGTTTTGATTTGAAACTAGTATTGTTATATGGCGTAGTATTGCATGTAGCGTACAGTACATGACTGCTTTTGAAATAGCTGGGATGTCAAAGTCTTGATCTCTTAGTGCAATAGCCTCTTTATCATTCATTAACCTCTACCTGTAATGTTCTTTTCCCTTTCATCCCTTAATATCTCCATCTAGCCGAGGCTGTGAAAATCGTCCCCTAACCAACCCAAGCTCTGACACACTAATGTATCGCAAGTTTGGTGGCGAACTAAAGGTGACATCATATTTTTCCCTTCACACTCTCCCTCTTGCCAACCCTCCATCTAATTGCCCTGTGCCAATAAGAATTAATTAGTCTGCTTATTTTTCTTGGGTTTTGGAGAGCTTCCCCATCTGGCGGGAAGGCAGTCCTCTGTGAGTCTGATTAATGGCGCTGAAAGACAGTTGCTGGAGAGCCTCAGCTCGGGCTGACGGCTTGTGTTCTGGTCTGGGTCAGAACCCACAGCATGCTGCTCGGTGCCACCCCATTATGCCAGCCCAAACTTTCCAGACTCAACCTCAGAGAGAGTCTAAAGACCTCTTCTAAAAACAGTGACGTTGACAACAAAGGAAGTGATGACCGGGACAATTACACACCTGCTAATTCTTTCAAGGGCTATCAATCACCTGATTGGACAGTCAGGGATTTCACCTCAACCTGACATTGATATAAACAGAGTCAAAAGCAAGCGAAATCATTGAATGATAAGTTGACAGTGTACGAACGGGACAAGCGTCAGTGCGTAAAAAAGGCTGAGATTAAAAATGCACAGTAGACGTCAAACGGCCCTTAACAGATCACTTAACATTACACAGCCAATCTCAGTCAGACAGTGAAGATCTGCATGGTGACAGCTGACATGGTCCGTCTATTCAGGTAGCTACAGTAACATTTCAAACACTGGAAAACACAGTGGGACCGAAATTGTTGCTAATTGGGTTTTATCAATTCATTTTTCATTATAAATTATAATATTAGCAAAATTTGGGTGAAAATTTCAGCAAAATTTGATCCATGCACATCCTTGTGCTTCAGTGAAAGAAAATCTGATCTTTTGTAAGTTTTTTACATTAATGACCAGGCACTAGTTTAGTATTTTAATCATTAATAATAAAATGTGTATTTTTTCATCTTAAAACTTAATTCAGGTTTAAATGAATTAATCTCAGATATTTGGACTTTACTGTATAAATAACAGGTATTTATATGCATACTTTTCTGAATGTGTCACAGGCCTTCGACCAACCTCTCTCATCTGTCTGTGCATTCAGATGCGTTCACCATGAGGTAACGCAATGCCCTTCGGTCAGCGGCTGATCTTGGGCCTGTGGAGCTCTTTCTCCAGCTCTGATAACTTTAAGCTTCCAGCCAAGGAGAAGAAGAAGGCTGATAGATCTCCCAGGCCACTGGAGCCTGGACTCATTTGTCAAGCACATGTCAAAGGGAAGATGACATTTACAGCCCTGTGAAGTGACTGCCTCCAGCTCGCTGGGCAGCCCTGAAGTAATAAATGTTTACCTTAAAGGAAGAGTGCTGCCAAACCAACCTCTCACCGACGACAGAAAGAGGGCCTCTCTGCTCTCGGGGTCCTTATTTCCAGGACCCCTCACTCACGCTGTCAAAAAGAAACAGATTAATGACACAATTTGCCCGACAAATCATATTAGTGGAAGCAGAGGCAACGCTGAAAAACTTTTCTTTTTTTCCAGTACCATTTTCGAGGAGCGATATCAGTTCAAATAAGATGTATTCCTGTCTGACATTTATAAAGGTGGGTAGTGAGAGGGAGAGAATATAATGATCCTCAGAGACAGGGAGATGACCGGCTTTGAACAAATCTGAAGGAAAAAAATAACGCTGGAGGAAGAGGATCTTTTCATAGCGGCGTCCGTGAACGGGCCTCTTTGGCCATTTAATGCGGCGAACTAATATACATAAAGTCTGCTCAATAATTTTCATTGGAGACATGCAGACTTCTTTAGACTGCGTCCAATCAGCAACTCTTAATAGCAGGAAACAAAGCCATCTTCTGTGGACCTCGCATCATTCGAAGGGATGTGCAACCGTTATCATTCATACTTTAGTCTTTAACAGTATAGGATGAATAGACTGAAGATAAAATGCTGTTTTTTTTCTCTTCATCTTCTTAGCCACCGTAGGCACTTAATCAGGAGACAAATGTTTGAGGAGACAATTTATACGATTGTATTTTGTTCATATTCATCCTGATAAAAAACCCACATGACTCATTTGAAGTCCTTGAAGAATCCCTCCTGACAAATCTTTAAACGCTCAAATAACCTTAATATTTAAAGGGATAAAAGGGAATGTCCATTGAGATGCTTTAAAAAAGACTGGGCGTATGAGAATGGGGGGTCCTTGGAGGCCGCTTTTCACGGACAGTACTGCAATCCGATTAGATTGGAACGAAGCCATGCAGGACAGGCTGTGGAGGTGATTCAGTAGCTCCGGGGGGAGTATGTATAGTCTCTTCTAATCATTGGTCTCACGCTTCACAGAAGGCATGTAGATGTTGTACTAAAAAGACCCTATAATCCAGTACTCATCGTCAGGAAGGTGCATGATGTGAGTTGAAGGAAAATTTGAAAAGGAAATTAAAAAAATCGTATGTTTTATTATTATTATTATTAGTAGGTAGTAGATAGTAGCAGTAGTAATGCTTGTGAAACAATCATTTTGTAGCACCATAGCAACACCCACAACACCCTGGCAACCACTTAGCAATGCCCTAGCCAGCATCTTGCAACACCTAGCCACACCCCAGCAACCACTAACACCTAACAGCAACCTCCTAGCAATGCACCTTTATAACAGAAAGTTATAGCAGCTGCTCTAGCAAAATCTATTTTTTTGTAGTAGTTCACAGTATTAAACGTAGTGTTGTTGTTGTTGTTGTTTTGGTTGTTGTTGCCCTTGTTATTATTAGTAGTGATAGTATTGGTTTTGTTGCTAATGTTATTATCATTGTAATGCACTAGTATTGGATTGAACCGCACTGTCCTTTTGAATTTTTCTCAGAGTGGTGATAATATGTGACAATGTACTTTCCCTCACAAAACCCGGCACGCAAAGCTCATTAAAAGCTTATGGAACATGCCATCCAAAAATCAATGCTTCCCTAGTATGTGCGGGCAAAATGACAGAGAGGCTAAACTGTGAGGTTACAACAACCCGTGTGTGGAGTAAGGGGGGGTAGCTTTGACACAGGCAGGCCTACAGTATAAAGACAATTGAGATAGAATAAAGAAGCACATGGAGGAAGGGAGCTTGTGAAGGTCACGAAGAGGTAGAGAGAGAGATAGACAAAGAGAGCGAGATCGGAGCCGCCCAGTGGCGGCATGTCAGAGGTTGGAGCAGTACTGTTATCTGCTTATCCCAGAACTTCCCACAGGAGTGGTGGAGTCCACCCGTCTCACGTAGTGCAGTGTGCATAGGGACAGCTCTGCCGGCCGTCAGGAAAGCTCGATTAGTGCGCCACAAAGAGGCCGCTGCATAGGAACACTTCCCTTGGTGAGAGGGGGTGCGTCCGCAGTATACACACGCTCCAGGCCTCCTTCCTGCATGAGTGACAAATGCACACATGCACACATGGCAGTTCACAAAAGAGACAATCAGAGGGACTGGTAAAAAAACAAGATGCAAGGGGTCACACACGCAAAAGCGCAATGCATTCAGATGCATTAGGTCAAATTAGTTGCTTTTGAGCATGTTTGAAAAATGCTATTGGCTGTTTATTCACCTTGAAAAAATACTACAAAGTACTATGGCATTGCCATAGTTTGTTGGACATGGTACCGTGGTAGTACAGTGATCTTTGGTAAAGTGCTGTTGAGTACCAAATTAATACATTACCATGGAATGTATTAAAGTAGCATGATATTGCCATTGGTTAATATTGTAGATAATTACAAAACCATAGCTCTTACTCTTAATCGCACAATACCAGGCAACATAATTTAATAAAACGCCCAATACATTGACATTATTTCCCTGAGAGGGTAATAAACCTCCCCCACCCCTTTCATCTAAGCCAGCACAAGGATATTTTACCTGACCTCACTGCAGGATGCTATGGTTTGGGTTTACAAAAATGTCTTTATAATTAATCCGTTATGTCACATACTTCACCTCTGGGGGAGTAGGGGGTTACCGTTGGCAACCCTCCAGAGAGTGAACTGAATATGTTTGGGCTGGCCTCGGCCCTGCGCGTGCTGCCTGGGATCACACAATGGAGCCCGGCCGGGGAAACGGGCCGGGACCAGATGGGAAGAGAGAGATAGCACAGGCGGGATGGGTGGTGGAGGCCCGGTAAGCGAGATCTGGCCGCCCGTTAGGGGACTTCGTCCTGGAAGCCCATTGTTCGGGAAAGGAAAATCACAACAACAACAACAATATAAAAAGCAGTGACACTTCCCGAATCTTTTTATACGATCACGCGAAGAACAATCGTGCAGGCGGAACGGTTTGTAGCGAGGATATCGGAGGAGCTTCCCCTCTGAAACATTAAATGATCTTTTCACACCTCCTTCTGAAAAGTGTGCAGGAAGAGGGGTGAAAACAATGTAATTTGCTGACTAAGAGCACGTGTGTTCTGCTCATTTGTGAGATTACAATGGCCTTTGGCCTGGTTCAAACGAGAAATATTGAAGTAGAAAATGGGGAAATCCCACATTAGATTCCCATTAATATAAAACAAATAGGGGATATTTACACTTAGCGGTCTGTTCGTGATAAGACTAAGTGCAGATAGTCTTTAAGATGCATAGCAATCTGTTTGTAAAGTTTAGTATGTACACAAAAGCACACTCATGAAAGTGTATTCCATTGTATTTACATATTCCACTGAGAAAGCAGATCATATTTACATCGGGAAAGACACAATTTATGTGAAATGCCTTATGGCATAGCTGTCTGACCGCATTAAGTGACCAAGTGTAAATACTCCCAAAAGAACAATATCATTATAGCTGATGCAGAAGCATATTTGATAGGTCATTGAATGCCATTTAAACGCATTGCCTTAAAAGGCATAGTCTCCAGTTTGTTTGGATGTCAGCCCTCATATCAGAAGACACTTGATCGTCCACATCCTCCATTACAAATTTGTGGTTGGGAGTTATTTAAGACTCCAAGACCACACAAGTTGCATTAAAACAACTATAGTTTCTCAGATGGGTCTTGAAATAAGATCATCCTCTTCAGATGACAGAGATTAGAATGTGCGTGGCTGTGTGTGTGATGGAGAGAGAGAGGGTCTTTGTCTCTCTGTCTCCCTCTCTCTTGCTCTCTCAGGTCTAACTGAGAATGCTTATCCTGCTTGGTTGTAGATTTCAGTAACCCTGAGGTCGAGCGCTTGGTATACCTCCAAATCACACTGTTAGCTGGAGTGTAAAGTCCTCTCTGGGGAGGGATGTATCGGGAGATAAGTGTCCTGTTGTGTGATGCAGTAATATTTGGCCTCAGAGCTTCAGATGAGACGTGGCCATTTCCACAGGCACCTCTCTCTGTTTCTCACTTCTGGTCATGACATGAAACCATGGGAGTCTACTTGAACTAATCACCAGGGGAAAACACTATATTTATGTGGGATCTCCACCACATTAGGGCTGATGTGATTGCTTGGGCTATTGCTTTGCCAGATGGAGAGTTAAACAGGCTCAGCGTGTAAACTGTGGTGAAAAGGCATGTATTCTGAATAACAGAACAAAAAGGAAATAATCTGAAAACGCATAATGTGCTGAACAGTTGAAGTACTGAATATACGAACATTTTGCATAAGATATTTAAAATTCAAAAAACAACTTCAACAACTGACCTTTTCTGATACCTAAAAATAGCATAATATATTCTACACCACTATAGGAATCAAAACAATTTGGGTTTAAAATCATAGTTTATTTTAACGGTAAATTTGATCATATGATGCTTGAAAATACATAAAGCAAAAAACTTTTTGTATTTAATTACTCAACTATTATTTTGCTTTAGAAAATAATGTTTATTGCTTTCTAAACGTGACCCTGAGTTATTAATAAATGGCAGGTTACTGTGCCATGTATCATAAAAGCTCAGTCGATTCAGTTAAACCAGTCAAACAAGAGCTGCCTAGTATTTGTTAGTGTTTGTGTTCCCTGTCTATATTTAAAATAAGTGCGCAAACTCTGGTCCACCTGTAGTCCTTGCTGCTCAAATGGAATTGTGTTTGCCTGTGCATCAGAGCTAAACAAATGTGGATCTGACTTGTAATATTTGATAGAAACAAAATCTCCATGCTTTTGTTTGGGCAAAATGCATTTAGTTTCCCCTGGAGTGCGCTGAAAAATGCTTTGACACATTCTGGCAGGTCACTGTGATCTCTCTTTTTACCAGGCAAACATGACGTAATGGCTTGGCAGCACACACTAATCCCTCTATTGGAGATCAGTTGGAAGTCTCCCAGTCGGAAAGCACTGTGTATGAAAGCTAGCAAGAGCCCAGCACAAAGCATGCAGCCCAGCAGGTGAGGTGAGAAAGGTAGCAAACACAGTGGCAGGTGTCGTATAACGGTTCGTAATACACTCCCACAACAATCTTCCGGAGTTTTCCCTCTCGTTCTCTCTCGCTCTCATCTCTCGCTCTGGTTCAGAAGGTGACCTGTGTTTTTACATAGGGAAAGAAAGAGAGGGCTTTTTTGTTGTCTGGTTGAACTTTGAGATTTGGCTTAGGTGGAGTTCAGCTGGGTGTTAGGTCAAGCCTCTTTCACTCTGCCTCGGTTTTGAAAGGCAGGTTCATATAACGCCAACTCATGGCTGGGTTGCGGAAATGCTAGATTAATGAAGTCGATTGTGGAGAACCCTTTGGCCTTGCAAAGCTGGTGGCCCTCTGAAATCTCAATGAGCCCACTGACACCCAAAACAAGACCCTTTTTTTGTGTGTGGGCATCGGGGGGGAGAGAAGTCATGCTGAGATAGATTCAGAACATTTTTATGTTACACACAGCTAAGGGAAAAATGAAGGGGGCAGATGAATAGAGATACTTCTTATGCGATGAAGTCACTGAACTGAATCTAACCCACAAAACCCTGGCTGTTCGAAGGACATTATCTGCTTCTTTTGATTCAAGAGGTTTTCAGTGCTGGCTGTTAGCAGCACTTTGTAACAAACAGCATTATTTACTCAGCTCCTGCCAGTGCTATTTGAAATGGAATGAATAACCTAGCGTGTACTCTGCCATCCAGTATGCATCCCTCCCAGGAACTCGAGCTAATCCTGAGAAAGGGATTGTAGTGCTGTTTTCTCACTGCCTGCCACTCCAGTCCTATCACACAGCACTTGCTGCTATAAACAAAAGCAAAGGCTTTTAGAGCCCGTGCTCTAGAAAAACAGCGTAACTACGCTGAACGTGAGCAGTGCTTACCTCTGTGAAGTGTACTAGATGATTTAACAAAAATAACAGCGATCATTCCCTGTTATTGCAACTGATAAATGTCAAGTTTATCATTACTTGTTATTAATGGTTTTTATTACGCAGTTACCTGCTGAAGGGTAATTGACGCTAAAGGCTTGTGGTCATGAATGACAATGAGATTCACTCTTGATTGAGAGGCTGTAAAAAAAAACACCCAGAGGAATTTTATATTGCTCAGGGGTTGCGTTTTCATACTTAAAAAAAGTAGTTGTACTTAACTTGAAATATAATATAATATAATATAATTTGTCTTAGGTGTTTCTCCTAAAATTACTTAGGAAACTTAAAGCCAATGAATGAAACAGGAGTTTATATCTATAAAATTCGGACAGCTATCTAGATGTATTTAATGAACTGTTTGAGATATCTTACTTTTGATTGTAGATATTGTGATTTGGAAAATCTCAGGACAGTCTGGACTTTGTTGGATATCAGGAATAAGATGTGCAATGCTGTAAAGAGCTCAAACAGAGGTTTGTACCAAACAATTGTATTAAACTCTAGTAGTGGAGAGGCCATAAACCTTCCTGGTGCTATTTCTTTATTTATTCTTCATTTGTTAATTGCAGCCTCTCATATTCTACATGAGATTTGTTAAAGTAACATACACAGGTCCACACTTTTGAGTGCCATACACACATACACACACACACACACACACACAAAGAAGAAAGGGTACGATAACAGCTGTGTTTCATTCTGCACCGAACACGATCTAACGCCATTGAAGTGAATTTGGGTCAGAATACTTGGGAGGCATGAATATCAAATGGTGTTTTGAAACTGGTGAATTATTATGGCTTTCACTGGTGACATTTTCTGCTGGCATATGGCAGCAAGCTCATGGGAGAGCAGGGCCTATTTGATGAATATTTCTGAGTCCAAAACTAAAGGACGGTTCTGGGCATATGTCGCCGTCTGTTTTTTGCCTTGTGAAATGATAATGCGGTCGCACTTCATCTGGGTAGAGTAACGGGTGAAGAAACAGTCCGGTCAATCATTAACCCTTACTCTCCCTTCCTGTCTTCCTTCCTCTCTCTCTCTCTCTCTCTCTCTCTGTACGATCTCACCTCTAGGCATCCAGTCAATTTGATGACCACAAATCCCATGGTGCTTTGCTATCCTATATACCAATCACACAAGGTTTTGCTGGTTAGCATGGCCCAGTCAGCCTTTGCTGGTACGTCCAAAAAAGTCTTTCCCCATGGGGACAGCAGACAGAGGAACAGTGCTGGATTCAGCAATCTTTGCATGGGAATTGAAATTAAAAAAGGCTAAAATTGAAAATTAATTATCCATCTTAAGCCAATGTAGTGGAAAATGTAATTTATAGAACAATTATGAAAATAACATGCTCAAATGAAGTAAATAACACATACACATAATGATTAAGTCAATATATTAGCACTCATATAGCTAATGTTTTGTGAGCTACTAAATGAATGCACTTCTGTTGCTTGCAACATTTTCAATTAAATAGGAATTTCATACAGCCGCTGTTTTACACTTATAACAGGTGGTAGTATTACACATTTTGTGAGTTGTTAACGGTTTCAATGATTCAGCTTTGACTTCCTAAGATGTACACGGATGTTTTGAAGCCTCGATGAGTGTGTATGCACAGGTGTGTATGCCTGCCAAAGATTGCAAATGAAAAAAGTCCAGGAGAATACAAACACACACCTATTCTCTGCCTAGCTCCCCCACCTTTGCGCTCTCAAAAGCCCTCCAGCACACAGAAGCTCTTTATGCTGAAATCAAGTCACCCTTTTCCCTGTTCTCGCTCCATTGGGAACACTTCTCTCTTAGCACTCTCATTGGCATGCTAAAGAACCCCGATATTTTTGTCTGACATATTAAAGAAGGAATTAAGCAGAGCTATTGAGGGGCTTATGTCCTAAGCATTTTACTTTTTCATGCCTCTTATTTGAAAGCCGGCCAAGTAGATGAGTAGAAAAGATGTGGAGGGAAGTGAGTGGAGAGAGAGCGTATTGACGGCACTGTGGCTGGTCTCTCTGAGGGACAGGCAGAAACAATACGCTGACTGTTAGCCGCGGCCTGGCGATACTGTAGTGCGCGGAGAAATAAGTGAGCTTTCTGTGCTTGTTTTTTCTCCCTCTCTCCCAAGAAAGCTGTTACAATGAAACCAACTCTAAAGCAGCAATTTGTAAGTCAAGAGGCTGGCAAAGTGGATTGTAATGGGAGGAGGAGAGAGACTGAAGGAGATTGGCTCCTGAAACTGCCACCACTTGTTCTAGGGTCTTTGTTCAGCAATGGGGGGAAACAGTGCCCAGTGTAGTGCCCTGCTGTCCTTCACAAGCCCACTAGTGTTCTCCCTGTTTCTCTCTCTATCGCTCTCGTTATTTCTCGCTTCATTGGGTGGTTATGTAGCAGGTTATTTGAAAGTCACAGATCATGAGCGTCAAATTCGCTTAACAGTTGTGTCAATTTTCATGTGCCGTTCTAGTGTTCTAAACACGCGTCTTGTTCACTAACCACATGCAATTCAGTGTAACTAGACACTCTAGCACTGCGGAATGTGCGTTAGTAAGTCATTGTCATTCTTTATTCAAGTTCAATTTGTTTTAGTATTATTATTCACAAGTCTACTTGAATAATATTAATATTGAATACACTATTTGCCTGCTACATTTAATGAATTAGTATTAGGAAAAATGATATGGAAAACATTTAAAAATGGCAAAAAAATGGCATTATTTAATAATGTAATTATAATAGCATCTTTGAATCAGCGTAATTAAGTGCATCCACCAAAGCGTTGGTGTATCCTCAAAGTGAGCAAAGAAGCTTCACATAACCTGACAACTGAGGGTAATGGGTAAATAAATGTAAATAAACTTATAAAGGCCATAGAGGTGACAAAATGGTAGCTAATTGCCTTAACATACTGTTTCCAGTTCATTTTCTCAGGCAGGCCGTGATGGTGCGTACACAGTGCAGACTCCCAGCCGCTGTAGTGTGGTGATAAATCCAGCCGACTATTCAGCAGCCAGGGGAACATTACTGCGTTCAAGAGATGGCTTGCCCTGCTCTTTAGGCAGGCGTTTATGGCGGAGTCCCTAACCACGATTATGGGAGCCTTGGGCTGCTACCGGAAACAAACCCACTGACACGTTGACAAAAATCCCTGCCCCGTGTTTATATGGCGTTTTGCAAAGAAATCGGGAAAGGTAATCATGTATGGAGGCTGGGGTTAAGAAGCAATGTAACAGTCTATTAACTTTAATATAGATATGTGGAATAAGCATATGCAGGGGCCCATTAGCATAAATCTTGGTTACACACGAGCGGGCCGGCGCAGAGCGGCACTGGCGCACTTTCTCTCAGTGGAGAGGTCTAATGACAAACACTTGGATGAAGTGAGGCAGCGCGCTGACTCCTCGCTTGAGCTCTCAATTAGAGGCCCCACTGTTAAACTCACCCTGCCATGCCTGCCGCTCACACCCTCTCAGAGCCACTTTTCAGCCGTTAGGAAACAAACAGCAGAGCCGAATCAACATTGTGATTATGTTTCTGTTTATACATGATTCTAAAATTCGCAAGATTGAACCACATAGCAAACTATCATCAAAAATGGTGGCCCTTTTTTAAGACCGCTTTGAGTATAAACTCTTTTTCTCTTTGGCTTGGGGAAACGAGGGCCTGTCTTTGTCGTAATTTATTGTGGTTTGGTTGATTTATTATAAATCAGGTTTTTTTGGGATGGTCTGGAAGAACACATGGAATTTGATGAGGAAAAACAGACAATAGCGAACAAGTAATTGAGACAGAAAGGTTTGTTAGAGCAAAGAAAGCTTGGGTGTAGGAAAAGGGAACACTTTCCATTTTGTTTGATTTATCATCAAAGAGAACTGAAAGGATGCTGAAACAAGAGCGATATTCCTGACTCGACTTTCTGTAGTTCCCCACTACAAAACTGCCTTCTTACTGTTTGATGTTTTACTGAGAGAGCCTTTCAAAAGAACAGATGTGCTTAGAACTTCTAGGAAAAAAGGAAACTGAGAGAGGACACAGGAAAGAAGATTAATTGTGTTGTGTGCATGTTTTTTCTCATTGTTTACATTAAAAAA
>JAZGTI010013846.1:0-14532 GCA_036877585.1 Botia kubotai
GCCCCGCCGTTGGTGGAATGAATTACATAACTCTATCACAACGGCTGAGTCACTAGCTGTTTTCAAGAAACGACTAAACTCAACTATTTCGTCTTCACTTCCTTAACTGATCAACTAACACCACCACTACCTCTACTTCTTTTATAAAAAAAAAAAAACTGACTTCTTACACTGTTGGAATACCTGAGACCTGTTTATAGCACTTATTCATTGTTGCTCTTATAGTTGTTGAAATTGCTTCCTTGTCCTCAATTATAAGTCGCTTTAGATAAAAGCGTCTGCTAAATGACTAAATGTAAATTAAAATGAACAAAGCAGATATATTCATAACAACAAAATTTTGATTGTCAAGTTTCCTTTTTTGTATTTCTCCTTTTTATACATTTCATACCGAAATGAACAAAATATTGCAGCTAGAATATTCCATTTTTTTAAAAATATACCAACTAATTATATAAATATAATTAATGCAAAGTTCAATATCTCAATAATTTCCTTTCTTTACATACATTTAAATTAAATCTGTAAAATCTATATGTAAATAAGTGCTACATATTGAATCTATAAAAATAAAATTGTTAAAACAGTTTGAAATATGCGTTTTAGAATTGTAAATCTTATACATTTATAATTATTTTTCATGGTGATCCCTGAACTCAAGACATATCAGGAATGTGCCAGACAGGGTTGAGCGCCATTCAGAACTGAATCAGGTTTCTGCTGACTGAACTAAATTGAGGTAGCAAACAGGATGCAATTATTAAAATAAATTCAAATTCAAATTCCAATTCAACTTATTGTGGGTGTGGCTAATTCAACTGAAATTCATTTTGATGAACTGAAAGGGGCCCGATTCTTAAATTGAAAATTCTGACCAACCCTGGTGCCAGAATGACCATTACATATACAGGTTTACTCACTAAGCTGGGTTTTCAATACACTACCTATTATAGACAGATAATATCATTAAGACAAATTTACACACTGTAAATAAGGTATCAATAAGGCATTCGAGTTCAACACCTTACATAACATCTTACATAACTTTCACAAAGCTATGTATTGCACATGTTCCAGCTGGAACTGCTTTTGACCTACAATGTTTACATAATGTTTAAATAATAATGTTTTACATCAAAACACTAGGCTGTATTAACCCTCCTGGGGCTCATGGAAGCTCAGCTTCATATACTAGCTGTGTACAAACACAGAAATTGTGCATATGCTACAGGCTTTGCTGACTGTGTGTTAGGAGTCTCTCAGCTGTAAGCTTATAAACTCTTCCATACACTTCCTATACTGAACTTCAGTAGGGCTGTTGGAGTTATATTGACCTGTCTGACTGTACAGACCTTCTGATTCACGCATCTCCTCGTTCATTTTGGCCAGTCGAAGCCTGTCGGGAGAAATAAGACAAATGCAATACAATAAGAATTTTCATGGTAAACTCTGGTACTTTAATTTAACTTGAAAATCATCTTATCTTACACGCTTCTCATTTTGTGTTCCACGAGAGATGTTTGAAAAATCTTTGGGATAACATGAGGGTGAACAACAGGTAACAATACAACAATACTCTGGTTTCAGAAGACTTGTACGAGTCATATAGACTAATTCTTTTATTTTTAACATTAGTTTTGCAGCTTGTTCTTCACCCAGTCCCCTTCTACTTAGACAATATAGACAACAGCAGTGTGTTCCGTTTGTGTTGCACAGAAGAACTTCATACAGGTTTGAAAAAGCATGACAGTAAATTATGACAGAAAATTCATATTTTTTTCTATATCTTAACATCCACCCTGTCTAACGGTAGAGTGACAGATAAACAGAGACCAGTGTAACTCACAGCGTGACAATATCAGCGTTTGCGGCCTCCACAGCAATTGACAACGGTGTTTTATTCTCTATGTCTGCTGCGTTCTGATTGGCTCCCCGTTTCAGGAATAAACACACTTGCCTGGAGCAGGAAAGCAGATTCCATATAAAGTCATTAATACAAAGTCAAACCTTGTGACAAAATTCATCATATCACAGCACAAGACACAAGTAAGAACCACACGAAACAGAAACGGGAAGGTTCTGCAGTCAGTGGCTATTTCCTGTGATTAAATAATGGAATATAACACACTTTAAAATAGATGTTGAAATGTAAACATCAGTGAGGAGTTAAATGAAATCTTGAAATATTACTGAGGGAAGCAAAATATAAAAGGGCTCAGCCTCAGACATGCCCACAAATAAGAGATTTTTATCTCTGTATGTAAGATGAACAAAAGGCTCAAAGATGATGATTAAAATGCTAATGAGAAAACATCTGCTGTGGAAGCGTACACTGATTTAATGTATAAGGAAACTATTCAGTGCCACCCATGGGCAGAAACAGCTGTGAGACGTGCAGTCAGGTTCTCAGACCTTACAAAACATATTTTTACTACACAAATCTGTATTGTTTTGTTGAGGAGTACTAACCCAGTATGGCCCAGTATAGTAGCATGATGTAACGGGCCTCTGCCTAAGCTGTCTTGCTGGTTAACACTGGCTGAATTTTGGAGCAGGAATTCACAGGTTATCAGAGACCCCTGAAACAGACACATAGTGTTAATGCCCTCAGTGTCACACACTCAGTATATACTTCATTTATAGGCTTTTAGCCTTTTACATAAGACAGGAAACTCAGGGAAATTCAGAAAGTGAATCATGTAAACGTTTTCAATTAAAACCAGCACTGCCATGAATTCAGCTCCAAATAAATCACATACAGAGTTTGCTGGTATTTTGGTGATAAGTGTATGAATGATAATTTTGTGCAAATAACGTAGCTTTAGCATCAGTAAATGGCCTGCCCTCAGGATGTGGACTGTATGTTGGACACTCACCCCATGGACGGCCATGATGAGGGGTGTCCTGTTCCCATCATCTATGTTGATCCAGTTCACCTCTGCTCCATGCGCCAGGGCTTCAGCCATGTCTGGCAGACTGCGAGATAGTGAGGCCCAGTACAGCTGCAAACCCGGTGTCAACTGTCTCGGCTCAGAGAACACCTGCAGATCTTTACCAGAACATTCTGCCTGAAGCTCGCTGCCTTCTGATTGGACAGGATGTGAAAGTCAAGCACCGATACATCACATGAGCACAACCTTATGAGTATTATTGCTGTCACAGTATCAGAGTTTCATTAGACAATTATCATGGAAAAAAGATATCCATTCGTTTTTTCTCTTTTTTTTGACCAATAAATCCCTCAAAATAAGAGTGTAGAAAGGCAGAAAGAGTGCTTGAATACTCTGGGTCAAATACAGATTATGTTCTATCAACAGCTTCTGTGACATTACCACAGAAAATTCAGTTTTCAATTAAATTTGCAGTTTTAGTAATGCACTAATGTGACCATATATTAAGACATACATTTGCAATCATTAGCATCATATAGACAATTTTTTTTATAGTTAGTATATTATATATTTAACCTAACCAAAATCCAATACCAACATGTACTCTATGTATTTTATAATTTTGCTGTTTTCTATTAATTCTTTTGTCCTATTTTTTTACTTTTCTGAAAAAAATTGTGAAAATTAAATTTTAAATTTAATGGATTTAAATTAAATTGGTAATTATTTTAGTAGTACAATAAGTGACATTAGGATGTTTACATCTATAGACCTATTATTTTAAATGTTCCCCTAAAACAACTCAAATGTTGATCACTGGAGGTCAAACTGACCTGTGTCGTTGAGCGTGTTGGTGGCATTTAGCATTTCTTTGCTTCCATCTGCGAGATTCTGGGTTTCACTGTCTGTACTTTTTACTGCAAAACATAAACAACAATTTATTTTACAGACCCCAAAAGACACAAAGACCAACAGGCAACAACACAAAATTCATTGTGCTATAAACCATGAAGAAAAATGGACGAGAAGATCCAAAGGAATTAAAAACCGACAAATGCAAAAAATAAACTGTAACCAATGAAATAATGCTGTGAAATAAATGGCAAAAACCTACTGCGCTGCCCGCAAACAGAATTTTACAGCATCTTTTGGCGCTCTTGATCTGTATGCTGCTCTAAAAGCTTTATGATGCCTTCATAGACACCTTGTTTAAACAAGGTTTAAGGCAACATGTCCTTCACAAAACGTGTCCTTTGCAACAAGCTCAATGAAACACAGAGCTATTTACAGAGCTCTAATTACAAATAAAGTATTAAAGATTATTTCCATTTTATTTCTGCTATGTGTTTTTATGCTAATTACAGAATCTATTAGTTTACCAATGTGCTAACATCAAAATCTACTCCCATGCGCTTCACATCAAGAACACTATTTGTGTTGCTACATATATTGCATTCAGTTCAGATGTCGCCTTAAAGTGACAGTACAGTATAAAATGCAGACAGCCCACTAGATTTTGGCACACAGTTGTGGTGGACATGTGATGTATCCTTCCCAGAAAGCCAGCTAGGTGTTGATGGGGAGCGGTTGGAAAAGAAACTTAATTAGGAAAGAGGGTGGCGAGGACACACAGCTGTACTTACAACTGCGCGGCTTGGCGGACGTGTTAAAGTAGGAGAAGAGAGAATCAAGTTCATCTATACAGAAGAGAGACTGGTGTGCTTCAGCAACACAAAAGCCAGGAACAGAGTTAGCGTCACACACAGACAGGGCCAGAAACAAAGAAAAACTTTTAAATGAGATCAGAGATTTTCAATTTTAAATTATAAATCAGTGTTAATAGCTGTTAAGCTGTTATACAAAAAGGTTATGAATTGCAGCTTTAACATGCCAGAGGAGAACTGTCCCTTCCAGTTAAGCCTGGTTTATAATAAGGTTTTTAATCACCTTTTATACAACATTAGAGTTTTCGATCCTTTCCCCTGTTGGCTTGCTTACTGGGAGATTGCTGACATTTAACTTGGCTTAGGGTTTTGTAAATTGTTAATATTGTTTCTAACTATACTTCTAAAGACTCTACACTACCGTTTCACTATTTCTGTTTCCTTTCTCTTTTATTATGCAATGTTGTGATATTTTATGTTATTAGTGCAAATCCCTTTTACCCTTGTCCTATAAAGTGTTATCTTTTTAAGCACCATCGCCATGTAAGCTGGAATGACATATCTGGCTTAATATGATCTCCTGTCAACTGTCATGTTAATTAAGTAAATATTGTATAGTCTCAGAAATACATACTGTTATAGTAGTCAGTCTGTATACATTACCCTCTCATAGACCAGATCATCAATTTAGTCAACTTTCATAATATTCGTAATCAATATTTGTAATCCAATTACATTCTAAGTATTCCTAAATAGTTTTATTAATATACAACTTATAATACACAATATAAATTTGCAATAATACCATGTATTTTGTTTTTTGTGTACAAGTTTGCGATTTTTTCTGTTCTGTGTTTTATTTTTCATTTTATGTATAGCTGCTTTGAAGCAAGGCAACACTGTAAAAACTGCTATATAAAAAAAATATAATTTAATTAAGACCAATTTAAAGCTGGTATAAGATCAGTCTCAGGTGGAACAGGCCTTTACACCTGGTATTAGCATGAGTCTGTGACAGATATTCAACAAATAAGCTAAATTTCTATAATCTTTTATCCAAAATACCCTAACCATCACCCTAAGGAAAAAATTAAAAGGGTCCTATAATGTTTCTTTATTTTTTTAACTTTAGTTAGTGTGTAATGTTACTGTTTGAGCATAAAAAAGATCAAATCTGTTTGTGACGTCCCAAAATGCAGAAACTAGATAAACCCTGTCCACGTGAATATGCAAAAAAAGCACAAAGAGTTGCTGTAGTACTGCGCTGTTGTCATGCCAACAAAAAGCTAATCTATCTAAGCACACTCAGTATTTTAGAAGACGGGGCTTTATAGAACCAGAAACTCAACAGTGTGTTTTTGAGAAATATGCATCCCACAGCTGTCAGATTTGTTTTTATGTTCTATAACAGTAAAACATGGCTGTCTTTCTTATCTCAGAAAGAATATAAAATGTATATGCTGGGTTATATAATTTTCAGTTTTTTTTAAATATATTATAATTTTAATTGATTTTACAATTTTACAAACATCAATTTTACACTGTCATCTGTTTCCAACAGATGACAGTTGTGTACAGGAAGTATCACAATGCATTAGCTTTTGCGCTACAAATGTGACAAAGGGTTTAATTGAACCTTGAGCCAGCAGAGTGTGTAGCTGCAAGAAAGAGTTCTCGTAAAGACAAACGTCTCACCTGATGATCTAGATGCTGGACGGGTGTTCGATGTGGGTGGTCCTTTAGTGGGTGGGGCTTCTGAACAGTCACTGAGACGTTTATCTTGATTACTCAGCACTAATACTTTCTGTTTGATCTCATCCTCTGAACGTTTTTGGACAAACCTTCGCTCAACATACTTGGCTTTGATGTACGCTTCCATGTCATGCCTAAAAGGTCAAAAGACAATGAAGAAGTCTGTCAATTTGCCTTAAGCTAATGACGATACTTAGCTAGTCTGTACTAAAAACTGTACTCAGTGTCAACAAACCACATTTTCTAGACCAATATATACTGACCTGTGGCCAATATATCAGCAGATATTTTTGTTCAATAAAACATTACATTTGGCTGATCTATCTTTTTATTTGGCTGCCATATAGTACATTAGTGTTTTGCTTTCTAAAAAAGCCCCTCAGACGTAACGCCAGCATCTGACAGACCAGAAAAAATGTGTCTGACAGACAATAAAATCATTATTTGCTCTTATAATGTGACGTTAATCATTTAATGTGATGTTAATCATATGTGACGTTATGCTGTGTATGAAGTTTACCTCATCACTGATGCTAGGCTACATGCTTCTCAACTAATAGCATGTAATGCACAATAAATGTTGTTACCAATTTTCTGTATGTCTCTCATTTACTGTAATTACATTTGTGTTATATCGGTCTCATAATGGCCAATTGGTCATATTGCTACAATTTACGAAGAAAATGGTTTTATGAATGATTTACACAAAATTCACTCTACTCGTGTATTATGAATGAGGCCCTAATCCTTTAGATTAAAGTTTTACATTTAATATTCTGCTGATAGTGTGTTTTACCTTGGATCTCCTGCCTGTGGTTTTCTGGCTCCCAGCTCCTCCAGACGTGCCTCATAAATCTGATTAATGACTCCATTTCCCAGCTCACACATCAGCTACACAATAACAAAAACATGTATTATACAGATTTTTCCATTTACAGAGAAAACTAAAGCAGGTTCTGCTATTTAAAAGTTGTCATAGACCATCTTGTTCTGTTAACGACAGCATGTTGTGTGCTGACTTTATTTAGCAGGCTGCTAAGATGCTGGTCTTGGATATAATATTAACACTTGTCAGCATAATGCAGCATTAGGCAAAAGCAATAGGTTTTGGTTAGAAATGTCATTGCAGACAGTATTACACTGGTTATGTGATTTTAATATGGTCACCTGACACATGACATTTAACTACAAAGTAAGTCTTATCCTATCTTGTATTGACTGGACCATAATGTATTTTGTGAAGACAAATTATGACACAAAGACAAAGAAATTTGGGTCCAGTACTTTCATGTTTACTGTAAACTGTAAGGAAATATAGAATACTAAAAACTCATCTTTTTCATCTTTACTTCCTTGACTAATTTACTAACACACCCCCACTTCTACTTTTAAAAAAAACTTTCTTATACTGTGTTGAAATATCTGAGACCTGTCTATAGCACTTATTCACTGATGCCTCTTATTGTATTTGAAGTTGCTTCCTTATCCTCATTTGTAAGTCGCTTTGGATAAAAGCGTCAGCTAAATGACTAAATGTAAATGTACCTGTAAACTGTCCAGTTAAATGTCTATATGTCTCTTGGTTTCAAAACAAATGTATATTGTCCTCTTTACAGAAATCATCTTAGCTTTGATCAGAAGATTATTTATCAAATTAATGGCAAATAGTTTAAACATGCGTTTACTTTTGAATTATTTTAAATTTGATGCAGTTTTATCTATTTGGTCATCATTCCATTCATCCTTTTACTCATAAATTCCAGAGTTCATGACTCAAAAGTCAGGATCTGACTTTTCGAATATGCCCTTACTGTCAAATTAAAATCATATAGACAATTATATTTGCAGTTACCAACACTAATGTATGTCTTATGAATAAATTTGCAATAATATAATGTACTCCGAAATACCACGTATTTTATATACTTTACTGTTTAGTATTTTTTTCTTTATTTCTATACTGCTTTATGTCTCAAACAGTTTTTCTTAAATCAAACATACTGCTGAAAACAGTTGGAAAGCTGTTCCCTGTTTCTCTTATTTGTACAAACACAGTTTAACCCTTCTTGTATCTTGTATGGAGTATACAAATCTAAAAATGACTAATTAATGTGTGTGCGTGTGTAATGAAATGATCACCCATCTGGAGAGACGTTCATAGGCTCTAAAAACCATCTGTCAGTGTGTGTCCTGTATTCACTATCATCTGTCTATAAGCTCTCACCTTGAGTAACTCTGGTTCCCATGTGTCCAACGTCAGAGACCTGACTTTAGAGAAGTGAACTCCAAGACTCCTGACCAACCAAACACAACAAATAAAAAACATGTACAAACGCATCAGTTAACAACAGTTCTTATAACGAAACATCAATGATATCAGTTTTGATCTGTGAAACGCTCATGCCCATAACATAAATCATGCAGGATATAAACTGCACTTATGTATTCATTCTTTACTTACCAGCAAGTTCTAAACCACATAACCAAAGAACATAAAAAGTTATCCATGCTTTATTGTAAATTTATGGTCCCATATCCCATTTCACTTGATTTATATTTTTTACATTTGTTTTGGTAAAACAACAGGCAAACAATATTTATTTTAAATAACATTCGTATAATAACATTCATTTCAGATACAGATGAAAACATGAAAATAATAATTATATATCAGAATCGGTCATAATCTTTGTATTGGTGCAGCTCTAATTTTAGTTGCTTTATATGTAAACCAAGCATGTCAATTTCTGAAAAGTGCATTTTTGTCTTTTCAGTAAATTGTGAATATAATGATAAGCCAAAAACATTTAAAACTATTATTACCTATATGTTTTTTATCATTCATAATCAAGAATAAAGACTGTATTGCTTTAAACACACGCTCACACATACACACACACCTGTGTATCCCAGAGCACTGAATGCACAAAGTGATTCCCAGGTTGATGCTCGCCCAGCGCGGGTCGGGCTGCCCACAGTCACAGCAGCTGTTGTTGCCAGCAATGGCCATAACCTTCTGCAGTGCACCGTCCCCTTTAAGAGTCTTCTCTCGCGTATCACCGCTCAAGTCCAGACTGCCTGTAGATGTAGACGACTTTCTGTCCATCTTCTGCCGAACATATTCCACTGTGTTATCTACACATACTTCCTGAAATTATGAATTATGTAAACAAAACATTTACAAATTTACCTCAGCATCCTCAGCTCTGTCCCTAAACGCTGTGGCGATACTGTTCTGGACGGCTTTGATCCAGGCCTGCCTGAGCTTCTCGGAGTCTGCTTGCATCATACAGCTCCTGCAGAGGACAGACAACATCCCTCGTTTGTTCAGTCTTACATTCACACATTAACATTCACACTTAACGATTAGGCCAATTATGAATGTATTTTGGTCATGATCATTAATCATGCAGAGTCTGATCGAGTTGAAGTCAGTCATTGAAGTCAGTTGTGTAGTGTGTGGCGTCTAAAGATTCTAGTCTTAGAATTTAAGAGCCAGTCGATGCAAAATGTCCTCACAATTTTAAAACAAAAATTGTGTTTAATATTTTTAACTGGCACTTTCGATCAATGACGTCACTGCTGCAATAATGACAATACACACACAAAAAGGAGAGAAACGGTGACAAAAAGTTCGCAATAAGCAAACATCTGCATACTTTTAAAAGTGTCATTATAAGCATTATGATGAGCCAGGTTGTCTATAGCAGTACACAGATGGATAGATTTGTTGGTTGGGCAGAATGTCCAGTGGTTAAATATGTTTTGTACTGGACTGACTCAGTCATTAGGTTTGTGTTTCTCCTAGACTGTCAAAGAATGTCTTTAAATGTGTTGTGTTCAGTCTTATAAAGTTTCAGCTAGTCATAAAAAGTGTACAGACTGAAGAATTAGCATCTTTTAGGGAACATGCTTAGACTTACTTTGTTGGAGAAACAACTTCGAAACAGAACCGGCGTTCAATGTCTTCGCAGTGTTTGACGGTGCATAACCGCAAGTCTTCCACCACAACTGTAGGATTATCCTAAAAAATAAAAGACTAAAATATAAGATACAAAACACATCTAGAGAAATGCATTTATATTTATTTGGTTAAATATTTATTCTTTATACAAAATGGCATAAGCTTTACCTTAAATTTCTTCTGGTACACTAGCTGATTGTTTTGAATCGAAAACCACCGCCTGCAAAAAAATAATATATCTGCAATTAGCAAATGTATAGCGACTGCAATACATAAAAAATAAATCTTTAGAGGATAAGTCACCATTTAGCAGACTTAATGCCATTTATATTTTGAATGGTTGATTTTGACATGTTAAAAATGTCACGTTCTACCACAAAATTTTCATTATTGTTAAAAACAATTTTAATGTATGCCGATTTAAAAAAAAAAATAATGAAAAAATTACACTGTAGTTTTTTTGCAAAAGAATCTATTAAGCATTATGCAAAATAACAATTTTTTTTATAGATTCAACTGAGAATTCATTATTTTTAGAAGGTCTAATGAAGGTCTATCAGAAGCTTGTACACAAATACAAACACAACCATCATGTTGACACTTGGATATATTTAAAACTTGCTGGTTTCTGTAGCTTATCTGACTAACCTGTTCCATGTTTTAAAGGCATTACTGGCTCTCTTGAACAAATATCCCTCCATGACGATTCCATTCTCTGCGTCCACATTATATTCCAGTTTGGTGTCATCATTTGAAAAGTTCTGAGCAGAAATATGTGGGCAGACTCCATTAAAACAGAAAATAAAAACTCAACAGATCTGTGCTTGTGGTATATGGGAACTCTCAACCAACAGCATGATTATGAATACTTGTAATAATTTTAATATAAACTTAAAATGATTAATTTTAATAATTTTGTGTGTTTGATAAAACAGTGTTTGATAAAACAAACAACGAAGAAGATAAATAACAACAAAAATATGAAAAACAAAAAATATTCATAAAAGTTTCATAAACTGTACAAAATTATTTTTGTTGTGGAAAACAGTGTTTTGGTATATAGATATATATTTGTATATGTGTATACACACACGCACGTGCACACACACGCACGCGCACACAGTACACACTTTGTATTGTAAAGGAATAAAGTTGGAACAACAGATTTGGAACAACATGAGTGTATAAGCGCTCTAGACAGCAGTTCCTGATTACTTTGTAAAGTAATGTTTAAGAACAATCTAGCGCCCCACTTCCTGTAGATGTTATGTGAGATTGGATGATCTCAGACTAGTTAAACTAGCTGAGCTCAGACTAGCAGAGCCCCAGTAACACTAGAGCAGTCACTGGATGCTGTGCTTTTGTCTGCTTGTTTCAGTGTGCAGTGAACCTCAAGCAGGTGACAGCAGATAAGAGTGACACACTAGTAGAGGAGGTTCGTTTACAGCCCAAGCGGAGCCAGTTTGATCTGGATGTATCTGACTGGTGTTATAAAACAACATGACAATCTCATCCTACATGTTTTCTAGCGTAAACAGACTTGGGTTTTCAGACTTAAAGGCTGAAATATGATATGTGCAGTATTTCAGTTTTGCCCAGATGTGGAATCAGAGAGTGTTTAAGCACAAACTACTCATCTACTGCAAAATGCAACCAAAACCTAAAACTTTATTATACAGAACTATTCAGTCAACCACAAGAAGACCATCAGCTAAGTGTAAAATACAAAAAAAGTCGGGAACTTAAGTTTCTTGATAAATGACACAATGGTAATTGAAGGGGATAGGACACACACAAATTTTGCAGAGTTCAAAATCTTTAATAACCACTGTAAGACCATAGGGCTGCATGTTATTGAAGTAAAATGTGATATGCAATAACTTGCTAAATACCATCATGAAATGCAATATGATAATGCTTTAAATTTGTGAAATCCATGTAAATTATTACAATATATATTTAATATATTTTTTATAAACTGAAAATAATATATATATATATATATATATATGTGTGTGTATTCTCTGCATCTTTCTGCTATCTGCATCGACCTAAAACTGACTATATAACTTTAAGTATTAAAATAACATTTTGATATTTCAATTTCAATATATTGTGCCGCCCTACTACAGCACATAAAAATATACAACTTTTAAAAGACAACATATATTTCTACCTTAATTGGGCAGCTAAAACGGACAAACCCGGACGATGAGTGTGACTCTTTTGTATGCTCAGTGCAGAGAGAGCACTGATGCACTGCCCGGTAATAAAAGGCAGATTTGGTTTCCATCTCTCTGTAATCTGATCAAGCAACCAGGAGCTGATCTGTCCGCCTACCTGCTCTCGTTTGTGTCGTTTCCCCTCTGATGCACAAGTCATATCCCTGTGTATTTAGGGTTCTAGGACTGAAACAGCAGGCAGTCCCAGAAAAGGGTCCGTCCTTTAGAGTTTAGCTCCAACCCTAATCAAACACCTGAACCAGCTAATCAAAATGTTAAGAAAAACTTGGAAATTACAGGCAGTTGTGTTGAAACACAACTGGAACTAATTCCTGCAGGACAGCCCTGCTGTAGTTATTCATAACTCTGTAAAGGTCAGTAGATCTCTATGATCAGTCTATATTTAGATATTTACGTCAAGGTTAGTTCAGGTTGTCAAATGGTACAAAGACATTATTACTGTTTACTTTGTGGTTTCACTACCTGACATTTTATAGTCAAATCTTTTAAAAAAGACACTGAAATAATGATTTGCATTCCTTCAGAAAATGTATTAATCACTCTCGACCCAAACCGATTGACCTGACCACTGTTACCTATTCAAACCACACAAAAGTACCAGCCATAAAAGTGGTCAGTACATATGTGAACAGCCATGTTTACAAATCTAGATTTATCATGTGGCTTCAATGCAAACATGCAATATTTATATCACACTATTTTACCATAATGAATCCTCATAAATATAACATTGCATGAAAACAAACCTCACCAACACCAGCAAAGTGAACAAAACAAATAAACCAACCAAAAGAATAGGAAACCAATAAAAAGAGAGAAAATAAAGATGATCAACAACATAAAGAGCTGGATGTCCAAAAAAACATTTGTTTGTAAGCAAATGTCACATGACATGTCAACACAAACCAAGAATGGCTAAAATACTCCTGACATAAACATGAATTGTAGAGAGACACAGTAATATGCTAAATACAAAGAGTATTGTTACACTGATCATTATAGCTCAATACTGTCATACACTGTTATACACGTGCATAAACTCACCAGATACCAAACATAGTGGAAGCGACTGAAGATCTTCATGCTGAAGAAAGCAGTAGAGTGTTTGTGAACAATGACACTAAATCTAACTTCCAAACTTTACTGTGACAGTCCTGTAGGTGTTGTGTGTCATCTTTCCCACTAAAATGAGCCTAACTGGACTGTACATTATGTGTGTGTGTATATGTGTATGAGGACACAGGCATTCTTGGTAACCATTACTAGCTCCTCCTCTTCAGGAAAGCTCTAGTGTACTGTGTGTGTGTGTGAATACCAGGAGAGTGTTAAACTTTTATGTCATCAGCAATGCACTTTAATACCCCTCGGCCTTAAGTATCAACAGCGGTCACGTATTTACTACGTTTTGACAGCTTGTAAACAAATGTTAGACACAAAATCTGACTTTTTTTGACAACTACATTTGTTTTTACCTTTAACATGCAAGGAGTTTTTGCCCATGTAAGTTGCTGGTGGTTGACAAGGCATTACTAAGGTGTTCAGAGTGGCATAAATGCTTGCACTAAAGTTATCTTGGTTAAAGTCAAGAATGTATCTTTTTAGATCACCAACTTAGAATACTGCAGAATCTGAAATAATTTATTAATTTCTCTCTTCTCTCATCCTGCCTATGGACTCTTCCAGCTCCTCCCCTCCAGAAGGCACTTCAGGAGCCTCCAGACAAAAACCAGCAGGTTTAGGAACAGCTTCTACCCCACAGCTGTCACCCTTCTGAACTCTGTCTCCCACTGAACCTTTCCTTCCCACCGACCCACCCACACACACACAAAACCTACACCACTCCTCCCCCCCTTCATCTCTACCAATAACATTCACCATACAAACACATGCTTCGCTACATATCCTTACATCTGTATATACATTTACATACATCTGTATATTTACCTCATCTGTATATTTGTACATCTATATATTTATTCATATCTGCATATTTACCCATAGCACATCTGTATATTTGT
>JAZGTI010013847.1:0-14531 GCA_036877585.1 Botia kubotai
TTACTCTCCACACGAGCCACATCTTTGGGGTCTGTACGAGCCAACCAGCTGCACACAGCAATCAACAATGACTATCGCTAAGTGAAAAATCAAGATTATATGTGGTACGTTACAAGATAGATTTCAATCTTTCATGAGTTTATGAGATAGATGACAAAAACATTGTGTTGATTAACAAATGTGGCCCTGACCACTAGCTGTTAGCTTTTCTAACTGGCTGTTATTGTTCATTCAGTGTGGACAGACAAACTCCTGACAGACATTAATGTAAGATAATGTCAATTCATTCACTTTAACAATCAGTATTGAGTCATTTATTCAATATATGACATGACAATAAGACAAAAAATGTTTGCCAAGCACACA
Source organism: Botia kubotai (assembly GCA_036877585.1). Classification (NCBI taxonomy): domain Eukaryota; kingdom Metazoa; phylum Chordata; class Actinopteri; order Cypriniformes; family Botiidae; genus Botia; species Botia kubotai. The sequence continues at coordinate 367 of JAZGTI010013847.1, forward strand.
AGATGAAGAACTTAAGCAGTAGAAAACCAGCCCTCAATCTGGTTACTTAATCAGTACTAACCAGTTCTCGTATTTGGTAAGTTTTTGGACCATTCCCTCTTTCTCCAGGTTAGCTAGAATGTCTGCGGTCTCCTCAGGTGTGCCTGTAACCACGTGCACTTTAGCAGGTTTGCACTCGGCCACTGCGCCTGACACAAACTCAGACACAGAGGGGGGCAGGGAAGGTATTGAGGCGAGGGCCCGGGCCCCCACTGAAGCCGTACTGATGCCATTTCTCCTGCATTGACAAACACACACAAGCGTAAGTTTAATGTACTGCAGGTGTACAATAGGCCATTAATGACATAACCATTCAACAAACAAAGATAAACCCATGCAAAACATATTATCCACACTATTGTTCTTAGTAACACGTTTTACACGTTTTATTTTTTAAACGTACACACATACAAACAGAACTAAACTGTAAAACTGTTAAGAGTTAAGTAACCCTTTATTTATAGTGGAGATTTACCGGATACATTTTATATAGATAAACGTGTATTTCTCATTATACATTGTCTAGCATTTTTAATATTCTTAGGTAATAAATGACAGAGAATTGTAAAAATCAAAAACATCTTGTAAAGTTTGAATAATAAATCAACCACGTCAGTGTTTAGAGGTTTTCATGGCTGAGAGATTGTTTTCCATAAACTAAATAAAACCACAGACTGACCAAAATGACAACCAGAGGTATTTTGCTTTATGATACTCACTCACAACTAACAGGTCAAACCAGATATTGTAGAGATCATACTATCTATAGCCTTATTTCTAAACCTTCTTCTTCTATTACAAACCCCAGCACCTTCCATAAGCAAACATTTACATGTATTAGGAGGACATACATCTACTGCTGAGGCATGTGAACTGGTTTAGCCTGACTTTCCACCAGGCGGGAATTTGAAGAAATAAGACAAAACACTCAAATCATGTTATTCTGCTTTAACCGAAAACATTGTTCAGAAAACAAGGTACAAGGTTTCAAGCTGGAAATGATAAAACATGTCCTCATACAAACATATGTAGCTGTAAAGTCTAAATCCAGATGAATCATATCTAATCCTCATGTGAGGTCGAAAGATTTTAGCTGTACTTACAGTGTAAAGAAGGTGGATCTATGTGACCTGTATTTATGACACTTAACATTAATATATGAAGATTCATTTGAGCTGTGTACATTGTCACAGGTTATGGTGCAGATTTAGTTGGTTTTAACTGGAAAACTAATTAGCTGTGTCCTGTGTAACAACATGCACTACATACATGGCTAGTCTAAGAGTACCTTATTGTGTTTCTAATGACCTTCAAGACCTTTTGATCTAAAATGCCTTGAATTAGTTCTATAGTTCTTTAACTACTGAAGTTCTTTGGAAAAATTAGTTCTTTGTATAAGACTCGATAGTGAAGAACAAATCAACCAAGCACAACTCTGTTAATATTGGTTAACAAAACATTCCTGGATGCTCCTCAAGTTAGAAGTAAGAAGAGAGAGCTGTAATGTAGGCAGATATAAAGTAAGAGTTTAGGAGTAAATTTTAGTCACTTCATAAATACCATACCTCCATTTGTGTTTCATTATCATGATGACTATACAGTTACACCAGAGTATGTAAGTGTGTCCACACTTTTGATTACTACTAGAAACAGAAACAGCAATACAAAGAAATACTGAGAAGAATGACAGAGCTGTGAACAAACAAAACAACAGAAAATGGACCAAAGGTCACATACTAAAGGAGGGCTGCTTTTATTCTTTGACATTCAAGTCTTTGCTGCCTCGAACCTGCAGACGGGTCAAAAACCACCACCTGCACTATTAATTAACAAGGCTCATGACTGGAAAGCCTGATGCCCAAAATGAGAAAGAACAGGGTTAGCAGAATTGCTATTTATCTTTCTGTTCAGTTCAATACCTCACTACCATCTCTCTATCCATCGCCAATCTTACTGTATTGTTTCCAAAAGTCAGAAACCATTTACTAACTTCACTAGAACAAAGACACATCCCTCAGGCTATCGTACTTGTGACCCCCACGGTCCCTCTCTCCCAATAATAATTGCAGAGTTTTACATAATCAATTATAGTAGGCAGTGAAACGTGAACTGACCAATCAGAGGGGCACTTTTGCATTCACTCCCCACCCCTCCCCTCAGAGGCTGGTTGAACAGGATACAGCCACTATCACAAATACACTATGTTCACGCACACGCACACAACATGTAACGCAAGTTAATCAAAACCGGTGCAGTCATGAAATTGAGACAACAAAGCCCTTTTCTCTCTAAGCCATGTGCATGCAATGCGAACTGCTGTTGTCACAAGTTTGTATGGCCGTTTTAAGTTGTTTAATAGATTAATAGTGTTTAACTCAAAATACACACAAAGAGTCATAATACCAATCAGTTCCTGGTATCATGCATCACAGGGTAAAGTTTAGCTTTGTGACACCTTCACACTGTGCGTATTTACTTGAAGCCTTCTGCTGATGCACTTACTTATTCTGGTGAAAGAGTGATAAAATATAAATATAGATGCAATAAAAGGATTGACAAGATTATATTCACTTCAACATCTACAGTCTCTTTTTGAAATGTCAGCATTTCCATTTGATTCATTTACACCTTAAATAGGCTCTGTGACTACATTTATACATACTTAATTTTTAATTTCTTGTCTACAAACCGGAATCAATCATTTATTTATCTTGATCTGAGTTCAGAATTCGCATTGGAACATTGTGAAGGCTCCTATTTACATGCAGTGTAATTTATCCCTGTTAAAGCGCGTCTTAAATAGAAAAGCCTGCTCTTTGTGTTAACTTACTTTTCTGCATTCCTAAGTATGGAACACTAAATACTAGGTTCAGGGCACACGTAATGTGTGTCAAAAGTCATTAATTGACAGTACAGAAGTAGATTAGATCATCCTCAAACTCATATTAATTCCACAGTGGCAACTGTGGTTACAGAATAACGCCAGCCTGTTTATATATCTAACGTCATCAAGAACTATACAACAAGGATGTTTAACTTAGAATGAAGCCAAGTGTGTTGGACTGAATGAGACTGCCAATAAAATAACATATGATGTGCATACACTTTAATTCAGTTTCACAGCTCCAACTCCTTATAGCATATAGACATTTATTGAATCTAACCATTCCTCATTTCACAACACAACCGAGTCACCAGCTTGTAAATCATACAAATACATAATCGTGCAGATGACATTGGCATATTAATCTATCGGAATGTATTACCTGTATTAAAGATAATAATTATAATTTAAAAAAAGAATAATACTAAAGATAACATGCAAAGCACTCACCGCCTTAGTACTCCGAGCAGCAGGCAAGACATCTTTGGTGCAAGTAAACGGGTCAAATGAAGGCGTTTAAGAAAAATACAGTAATAGGAGAGGGGTGACTTGGTTCTCTTCAATCACCTCTCATATCAATTTGACTGTGATAAAGTCCAGCTTTTGAGGTAGCGTGTAGCGGAGGAGACCCTTGCACTTTAACACGTGTCCCACCCTTAAGGTCCTGCTTTAACAATTACACACTCGTTTCCCTTTTGCAAACCAGCCTGAGAGCAACGTATGTTTCAGTAACAAATATAGGTTGTGTATTGCTGGCAAACTTCCTCGTCTATTAACATATTTTGTAATTGAAGAGTTTCAGCAGAGCAACCGATTTCAACAAAACGCGACAGAGTGGAAAAAAAGCTTTTGCATTTCTGTCATAAATCCCCAGTTTGATGCTCAAGAGTCGTGAAAGTAGTTTAAGTCGTTTGCGGTGCTACAATGAATCGCAGAAGATCAGTGCCTCTAAGCCGCCTGATGCAAGCAAGCACGCACGCTGGTTTCTGAACCCGATCGCGGAGGACTCGGTGTGCTCAGTCCCGCACGTCCCGCGTTACCGACCAGTGCTGGTCAAAGTTTTCTATAGGCGAGTCTTGTTTTAAAAGCTTCCCTGAGCTCTGATCTCAGGTAGGTCAGTGCCGTCGCGCTCGTGCCAGGTCAGCAGATGTTAATGAAAGTTGACGGTGCGAACCGTCATGCGGAAGCTCATCTTCTCAGCGTGACGTTGCTCCATTCAAATCAAACGCATGTGAAGTTCTCATTGCAAAGACAATTGAAACAGAAAAGAAGTGGGACGTGCGAGACAGGGCAGGCTAAAAATCACACTGTGTGTGTGTGTGTGTGTGAGAGAGAGAGAAGGTAAAAGGAGCCATTGTGTTTAGACTTTTATCTGTGTAAAGTAACAGTAAATCCATTTTCAGAGATCAAATGTTTGTTTCTCTTTAATGGTAAGACACATTGTTTTATACTGAGCTAATAATATTAACTAGCCTTTAACCCTAACCACAATCCCCCAACATCACCTTAAGGCACACACAGATACACACATAAAATATGTTTGATGAGAAAAGAGGACTTTACCTTTTGGAGTTTGCAAAAGGCAAAAACATAAACATAATTGCATATGTAATTTCACCAAAAAATACTTAGGAATTTAAAGTAAGAGTTTTAACCCTTTCTTATCATGACACATCCATTGTACACATATTCACATTGTTAGTTTATAAAATGTATTTAATTTAATTTAGACTGACAGGATTATGTTACACATCTTCTGTTTGATAACGTCCTCTTTTAATATGCAAACAACCCATGTGACATTGTAAACAGAAATAATTTCTTTAATCCACTGTTTAATCAGCTGAGATATGTGATGTAAGACAGTAAACGTCACAGTGAACAGACGGAAAGTCATGGAATAAACAAAGTTTTTAATCTTGTCTGTTTATAACTTGACTTTATTGATTAGATCACATAATTGCAGTGCCTCCCTACTCTGGTATTTTTATATATTGTGGGAAAACAGCACACAGTGCTGCATTATTGAGATGTGGCCTGTGCTCTTTATTGACACTAATTAAACCTCAAAAAACAGCAATAAATCTGGAAGTCAGCACGCAATTAAACACAGTGGTTTTGACTAAGTTTTTGTGGACTTCTGTAGTGCCTGAACAAAATAGGCCTATTGTTTTGTGGCTTTTGCAGTGAATAACTGTACATATAAACTAGTGTTATGTTACTATTTATACTATTTTTATTTGCTCTATTTTTTTCAAGTTGACGAAACAGTAGGACTTTTATTCTAGATGTCAAAAATAAAAGTCCCCTTCTGTAACTCGACCAAAGTTTTATCGTTGTTGCTGCCCCTTATGGTCACATCGAGAATGATTTATTTAACGCTAATTCGCTTTCGTTTTCAGTCTCTGTGCTGAGTAACAGGGGAATTTAGTCGTTTTGACGAAAAGAACCGAATTTTTTCTTTATCGTCGTCCTTAGATCCCACGATATCTCGTGGGATAAAGACATTGAGTGTTTTATAGCTAACGTGTTTTCTAAAGTTTTGCACCAATAACATCGATAGATTATTCTGCAACAATGACCTCCTTAGACATGAGCCCTGCGTCTAAAAAACAGGTAAGCCACGTATTATAGGCCTAAAACTGCTTTAAACGTATTTCGGCCTGTTGTTTTGGCGAGAATATTAGATTTTAAGGCTACTTGCCTGTCAACATACCTAAATGATGTTCTGTGTTTGTGGGTCGTTTGTCTAACGCTTCCTGTATGTTTTACAGGTGGATGGATTTGCTCAAAGAATTACCAAAGAGGTAAATATAGATGAACTATGTCTGTTTCTGACAAAATACCGTTTTTATTATTAAATGCACTATAATAAAACTGTAACTTGATATTACCAATAATAATAACAATAATAAATAAAATAAATACAAAAAACCTGTGACCATGTCTTAAATTGTTTAAAAGAGGCTACGTCTATTTACCTGATTTTATGATAGCAAAAATATATAGTTCAATAAAGTATATCATATAACTGCATTAAGCAATAGTGTTATTACTTTAAATGGAAACTATGGTTAACATGTTTTAACCCTTTCAACAGGCCGAACAGTTGGTGTCGAACTTCTTTCCCAAGAAGGTTGCAGAAATGGACAATGTGTTGCAGGTATGAGGTCATCCATCATTTACAGAGAGCAGATGTCAACAGTTTAAATGACTGCCGTGTCCAGCAGAAACACTGGAGCTTTGAAGCTGTTGTTTAGCTTTAATTCTGTTGGTGTTTGTATTGATCTTATGTTTTTTCTTTAGGCCTCCCTCACGCTGAAGGATCTGTCTGTCATTAAGGCTCCTTTGGATATTCCAATCCCAGACCCTGCCAAAGAAGAGCTCAAGAAGAAGAAGAAAGAGGAGGTAAATAAGTGAATTAATGCCTGATTTACAGTATGGTGCCTTCATACCAGCCTATGATTTGATTTAACTAAGCAATAAAGATATGCATTGGTATCTTCAAGACTCGAAGATATCGGTAATGATTTATTATTTACACAGAAAGCGGCCAAAGAGGGGAAGAAGGATGACAAGAAGGATGAAAAGAAGGATGAGGACAGTGATGAAGGTAAAAGGATTCTTTAGCCGTGATAAACCGATTCTGGAAAATGAAACTAAAAAAGTTACACCTACTCTTTCATTTCCTTGTTAAAAAAAATCCCGAAATACAATCTCAGTAGGTGTAATGAACAGTCTAAACACAAGGTGGCACTGTAATCCTGTGAGAGTTATGGTAGAACTCATACCATTTAGCCAAATAGGATTTCTCTATCTTATGATGTTAAATGGGTGGTGGTAATGATGGCAAACCTAATACTGTTGACGCTAATGTTAAAAGTATTTTAATTGTAATCTGATCTGAAAGGTGGTCCTCCCTGTGGTCCTGTTGCCTGCAATGAGACAGTAGAGAAGCTAATTAAACAGATCAAGCCTGAAATTCAGACTCTGAAGGAGTGTCTCAACACGGTAAAGTTTATTAAACTCAAATGTAACATTACTGTAACCCACTGGAAAGACGAATACTGTTATTATACCACTGTGCCCTTGTACCAAATGCTATTGATGCAGATCTAAAAAATTAAATGATCAATTTAATGTTAAATAGAGATAAACAATTTGATAGTTAAAAGAATAGACATGATTGATTTTAATGTACTTTAATTTATAGTTAATTTACTGTTGGTACACTCTGCTGAAGTTCTTCATACAGAATGAGGGAAATTGTTTTCCATTATGAAAATAAATATTTTTGTTTTGCATCTCTGTGCAGGTGTCCATGTGGTTACAGCTACAGATCCCCAGAATTGAAGATGGGAACAATTTTGGAGTTGCTGTACAGGTTTGTAACAAAACTGTATTGAATAAAATTGTCAGATTGTCAGATGCAAAATTATTGTGTCCTTAAAACTATTACCATCGAAAATGTTTATGAAGGTTATGCATAAAATGTGTCATTTGAGAGTTAAAAGCTGTGTGAGTGACTGCAAAAATATTACCACAGGAAAAAGTATTTGAATTTCTTACCAATACTCGGACCAAGATTGAGGGATTCCAGACACAGATTTCCAAGTAGGAGACCACAAAAAGAAACAATAACCTTCTTAAATCTTAACTAAATAAATATGTATTGAGATTGTCATTTTATGCACATGTGAATATGATTACACATAAATGAATGTGATACATCATATATTTGTATAATTAGGTACTACAGTGAGAGGGGAGATGCTGTAGCCAAGGCGTCCAAACAGCCACATGTGGTCAGTTTATTGGAATAAGATCTTACCATTACTTACTATTGGAATTAAAACATAGTTAACATGTCATTAGCCTAAACTGACTTGATTGTTTTGTTGCCTGGCAACAGGGAGATTACAGACAGCTTGTTCATGAACTGGATCAGTACCAGTACTGTGAGTTGCGCATCATAGTCCTGGAGATTCGCAACACTTATGTGAGTTCTGACTCATCTTATTCTAAGGCAGATATTCACTGCACCATAATCCTGCATTGCTTTGGACTTATGTATGTGGTTGGATGTTGTATTGGATTTAATTCATTCTGTTTTTAACACTAGGCTGTGTTATATGACGTCATCACTAAGAATTTGGACAAGATTAAGAAGCCCAGAGGAGATTTATTTTCAAAAGCGCTTATCTACTGAGAACCCCAGCTGATCTGCACTGAAAAGACACAAACACACACTTTTGCTGAAAGTAAAACATGTCATATTGATTTTCACAGTCCGAGTGCAACGACTACAGCTTCAATTTTACGCATCAAATAAGAGATCTACTGTTTTACAGTTTTTATTCAATAAAAGGGTAGAAATATGTGTTATTGTGGTATCTATCCTGTGTCTAATCATGTACAATCATGTCATGTAAGGCTGGTTACACAGACCCAACAAATGCCAACAAACACCAAAGTCCAACTGATGTTAGCTTTCTTAGAACAGTGATTTAATTCCTGTTGGTGTTTGTTGGGACAGTGTGTACATTGATTTTAGTGTTCATTATAGTTTGACAAAACAGGAAAATAACTATATCTAATCTATCTAAATATATATATATATATATACATACACACATTTTATGACTCTAGAAGACTTATATTTGAGAATATTCTATTCTGTATTTTCTCCACATGTAATTTTGAACTAAGGCTATTTATGCCTGGGTTCCCGTTTGATGAAGATTTACATGTGGTATCCAAATGCTAAGCTCCTGGTCTCCTGAGAGCTTTAAAGTATACCAACCCTTAAAGTACCTTCCATACCAGTGCCTTCAGCCAGCTGGGAGTGGAACAGAGAATCAGAAAGATCCCGAAACCCAACAACAACATACACAAGATGAAGAGAATCCTCATTGGAGCCCCTATAGGCATCCCTGGGTCCATGCAGGGCCCAAAACCACAGATTTCCTCAGCAAGAATCAAACAACACAAACACACGATCAGGATATCATCTGATACCTCATCCTTGCCACTGTAGGCCTGCCTTAAGGCAGTCGGGCTTTCCACTTTTCCCCTCTGAAGAGCAACAAGGGGCCTCCAATGAATGTGTCAGACTTGAGGAGCTCCTTGAGGTTCCCCTGGGCTACTGTGATGCTATGTAGTGACTCAATGCAGCTTCCAGCAGCATCCACGAGGAAAGACAACTAAGGCGGATGTGAGACCACATAACACCAGCTGCAGTGAGCTGAAAGAGATGACGGATAGACTGAATTATGGATTTAATGATGCAGTATGAGAGAAGACAAAGGCTCCACATAATATAAAGGTCCAGCCCCAGCATGAATGCAGGAATAGCCTATGAGATAACAAGGGTCATAATGCATACATTTCATACACTGTATAAAAAAACTGTATAATAACTGCATAATACTGAGTAATCAATTATACTAATAAGTATGCTGTATAATCAATTCTATAGTTAAATACTGTATCTTATTACAAATGCATATTCACAGTTAATATGACAATAATTATATAGTCTTAGTCTCAATAATTATAAATTATCTTAAAATGTGTTTGCAGAGATTATATAGCTTGAAAGTTTTACCACATTGGCTAGTTTTCTCTTGCATGAATATACAAGTTAATGCCGATCACAACTAATAATTATGGTAAAGCTACAATTTAAGTTGAAATGACATGAAGCTCTTGCCTGTAGTGTTTTTTGTTGCCAAATATGCTGTACTTGGAGATCCAGAGGCACAGAACAGGTCCAAACAGCACCATCACAGACAGAATGTTAAAACTGTGTTTAAATAACAAACAGCCAACTAGACCAGCTGTAAAATCAGTAAACACCACCAGAACCGAGTGTAATAGCTTGTTGATGGAGTTATGAATCTTATAAATGATCTCCATTAGCACACAACCATCCTGATCCATCCTGGTTTGTTTAGGCTGGTACTTGCAAATATCCATCCTGGTTTGTTTAGGCTGGTATTCCCATGCATTTCCAACACACAGACTAACAGCGAAATTTTAAAATGCAAAAGACAGAAATGAGATTGTTTTTCCCATTTGTCAGTGGTCTAGTATTGGCAACCCCTCTGTTTTTATATCCGAATGCAACCTGCTGGTTGATGTCGCATAGCTCCAAACATTCCCATCTTATCAGCTTGCTCTACTCAACACCCCTGTGTGTCTGCTACAAACCAGTACCAACATTCACTATGTGACACAGAATGTATTGGTCATTTATAGGGGGTCTTTTTAGAATCATAATACAATGTGTGATAATAACAGATTTTCCTTTAAAGGAGATCTTGACTTTAACATGTATAATAATAATGATAAACTTCCACTGTAAGGAATCCTTGAGTACTGATATTTGAAAGCAACATCAGTAAAATATATTAATAATACATAATATGTACAATGGGAAAATTGACCTTTTATCTAGTATTTTAAAAAAATTGTTTCATAATAAAACCAAATACCAAATGTGAATTTTCTGTACATATAGAATATTAAAGGAAATGTCTTCCATACAACACAAAGGTGCATTTCTAGCTGGTTGATACTTGATATGTAATTTAGACTTGACACAAAAAATTTGTGAGCAAACAATGTTGTGAACTTAAGTTTAATTATTCTTGTAAAACAATTTAGTGTTTCAGTAAATTCTAAATGCACTTAAATCACACACAAATCCAACCTTTGTGTCTAAAGCAACAGGCTGGCAAACACGCTCACACATGTACACAACAGAAACTCACTCCTGCACCTGTAAAATCCACGACTGCTGTAAGTCTCCAGACACAGACGCACATTCAGATTTTGGGGATCTTTTTTTTTTTTTACATGGAACTACAAAATCAAATCCCGAACATCAACAGCGTTAAAATATCTTACAATATTTAAAATTATTCCCGAAGTTCTTTGTACTTTTTTGATGGTAATTTTTTAATGTACTTTGATGGCATCCATCATGTCTAAATTATTTAGCTGTTTTTCTAAGTACTGATTTTTGGTAAAGCAACATTTGTTACCATAAAGTAGTTGCATTGAATTCATGCTTCCTAAACTCTGCACATACTTTAAGACTTTCAATTAAACCTGTTTCAGTTAAACAGACACCTCAGAGCTTAGAGAGGTGTAACAGCGGCAGTAAAAGAGAAATCACAACATGCCTTGCCTTTATTAACTGTCACTGATCCATTTAGCTTAAACACATTTGTATTACCAGTTTTTTGTCAGTAGATTGAGAAACGAGGAATCAAATGTTCAAAATTCTCAGCACAAAATTTGATCTCTTGATTTTTTTCTGTTTCACATTTCTCCAGCATCCCTTCACTTTCTGCAGTGATGTCACAATCTCTGACATCATCAATAACTTTTTGTCTTCATCTCCACCACTTCCACACTCCTCCTCTCACGCTCTTTATCCAGTGGGTAATTCTGTGTGTGTTCCCACAGACGTATGGCACCATCCCACTGAGGGAATGAAGGAGAAAATCAATGTGAACCAATACATGAAAATGATTATAATTAGTTCAGTGTCAACACCAAAAATACTGTATCTGTCAAAATGAACATGTTAATTAACATGTTTTGTTTTATTAGAGGAAAAATTGTTAATGCGTCATCTACAAAATCTGAGACTAAACACGATGTTTAAATCAAAGGACAGCCCTAAAAAAAAGCATATTTTTTCAAACCACAGAAAACAGACCTGGATGCAGTTATTTCTGGTATAATATAGGTGGCCTTGGGTGTATAGAATGAAACAACGGTTTTACTTACAGAGCTGCTGACCATGTTGTCCTGATACGGGTGCCAGCTGACGTCCCGCACACATGCATCATGGTTAGACAATTTGGACACGACGCAGCCCGTCAACACATCATAGACTACAGGAGAAGGGAAACCAGGGCTGAGGTTAAGACAAATGTTAAAAAAAGACAAACCTAGAAGCTTTCTACAATTACTGTCTCAGGGACACCCATCCATATTCCAAACATAAAAACATCTAGATTTTCACAATAACTCTTTACAATAGTTTTATTAATAACAATATAAAGTTCAATAGATAATTAAATGTAAAAACTTTTAGAAAAACCCTTAAAATACACTGAATATTTGTTATATATGTGCATTAACACAGAATATATGTCCACAGATCCCTGGCAGAATTATTGTGGACCTAAAAGACGATGCACTGACAATATGGTTTATTCTTTAAATGTCAGTGACATCTCATGATAAAGTTACTGCAATCACTGCAGTTGACTGCGCAGACAGTCACGCACACACACACACACGTACTTACTGACAATTTTGCCTGTTGAACAGCCTGTGTATATGTACTTCTGTCCAGTGCTGAATTCAGGAGAGAAGCGACACCGAATAAGTGTGTGCAGAACCCCGTGACCCCTGTAGGTCATCACAGAGGTGTCACCCGTCAGCTTATGTCTCTTTAGTGCTGCAGGGCAACAAAACCAGGCGAAGTGTCAAAAAAACAGGGCCATGTGTACAATTAAGTTGGAAAATAAACTGGTTTATATGACAGGTTTATTTCAGCATCAAAGGCTATTTTTACAACAACTGTAAAATAACAGAGAAAATAACAGAATACTGTAAACAAGTAAGCTTCTTACAGTATTACACTTAAAAGTTAATGTTACAATTAAAGTTACATAAGATCTTTCAATTCTGGTTCAATTCCTGGTGAAACCTTTTAAAAAACATCAATTAAAGCACTTTCAGAATGAAAGCACTGCCTACCAACATTAAAACCAAGACAATTCAGTAACACACACTCAATATTCAATGGAATCACACGCTGGTGCCTCTGCTCCTTTCGTGTAACATAAAGCTATGACGCTTATGAAGCTACACACACACACACACATGAGTGAACGCACCTCTCTGAGGCACCTGCTGCCAGCGGTAGTCCCAGTTCTGTTGTGTGACAGCAAGCCGTGAGGCAGCGAGTCCCTCTTTGGGAGAGAACTTCCTCACATCCCACAGCTTAATGGTCTGATCTTTGGAGTTACTGATCAGATATCGAGCGTCGCCCTTTAGCACAACATACAAACACTGCTTAGAGCATTACATTACAGAAACTGGGGACAGGCACTTTTAAAGTATAGCACTGCATAAGTTTTGGTGGGTGTAGTAATGGATGTAGGGGTGTCCACATACTAATGACCATGTTGTTTACCTTATATGGGGTATTTATTTAATTATGGAAAAAAATGGTTTGTTATCTTGACTGTACACTGCACCGCAGTATATTTATAGTAACTACTTAATATAATGACATAATTATTAATGGATTAATAAACGTAATGTGGACAGCATTCAAGTAATGTATCAAATTCAAAATGTAGTGAGATGTGTTATGTAACATATACCTTGCTGTGTATGAAGGTGATTCCATCTCTGTGCCCTGCCAGATGACCCACGGGCTGTGGTCTGTCTTCTCTGAGTGTCCGTCTGTCCCATACCTTACACAGTGCATCATCACTGCCTGAGAACAGCAGCTGTGAGGAGCTGTCTGCAAACGCTACAGCATTCACATCATCCTCATGAGCGTCAATCTGAGAGAGAGAGAGAGAGAGAGAGAGAAAAGAGAGAGAGAGAGAAAGAAATAGAGAGGGGAGGTTAGTCATTGTCTTATCTTGAAGGAATATCTTTTAGGATTTCTTCTATGGATCATATTCCAACTATACTCATCTTGCTCATCAACGATCTAATGAAATTCAGAGAGACAGACATCTGATTTACTGATAGCAGGATGCTGTGGGGTTAAATAGGACAGGAGAGATACGTGGCATTTGTTTGCTGGTTTACTCGTTTACTAAGACGTTTACTATACCTTTAGAGTTCTCTTGTTTTGTTCACGATCAAACACATACAGGCAACCATCATTGGCACTGTTTAATAGAGGTAAAAGCATCTCAGGATAAGTCACACACTTTATTTTTCCCATGTACTGAACGCTTACTATTAAAATCAAACAAATAACCCAACAGCGTTAACTGTTAAACACTTTTTGTACACATTTTAAAAATATATAGATACAAACACTAATGCAGGTTGGTGAAACATAATAAGATACTGACCCGCCTAAAATCTCTTTGCCATCTGTGGACACGGTCAATGAGAACACACAGAACCTTCGTTCATCTGGACTGAAAGATAAACAGACACCTTTCAGCATATGTCATGCTATAAACAC
>JAZGTI010013848.1:0-14530 GCA_036877585.1 Botia kubotai
ACTTTACCAATTAAAAGAAATAAACGCACATTTTTCTTAGGGATTTTTTTATATTCAACACTTTACATGAAAGTGGCGCACATAAGAAATAACAGACTCCGTTCTGACAGGATTTTACAATTGTTATATTTTAAATGACTTCTCTGTGTAAGCTGGAACGGCATTTCTTGTTTAATGATTTTGTAATGTTATCGGTTCAGTCAACCCTTTATTTGTAAACCTACTATAGGCGTAGTATACCTAATTAGTCTTATACATCCCACACATATTATTTGCAATAATATCATGTATTCTGTGTTGAACATAGTCTGACATTTGTTCTGTGTTTTTATTATTATTCTTTTTGTGTTATTTGTAAAGCTGCTTTGAAGCAATGTAACATTGTAGAAAGTGCTATAGAAATATCATTGAATTTCATGGACACAGGCTAATGTTTGCATGTTAGAAGATGTCATGGAGGAGACGCTTCTGCATCGTCATTACACAAGCTATTCTGATTCAAATCACCATCACACATAAACACCAGATCATGTTAGATCTGATATAAACCGTCAACATGAATCTTTAAACTGAAATGACTAAAGGTGTGTGTGTGAGTGCGGCTTGTGTTTGTGGTGATGGTGCAGAAAGGCTGAATCAAGACAATTAACACTACAGACTAGAGCAAAATGTCGTTGCACCTCAATTCAGTTAATTACGGAGATGAACCATTTCTGAAGGAAAGAAGACAATACAGAAGTCCAACTGTTCTTTATAAAATGTGAGCTGTCAGGAAGACTCGTGACATTGGATGTCTGGAACCTTTTATCTCTGGCCATTAGTTTCATAGTCACTGGTGACACGCAGCGTTTTCAATTTAATTCAGTTCAGTTTTATATATATATAGCTGCATTGTTTAACAATGTTGTAGTGCTTCAAAGCAGATTTAAATATAATGAAAACAAAAACACAGAAAATTATCAAACATACAACACAAAAAACAGAATACATGATATTATTGCAAATAACTTATATTTATATAATGTATACAAGATGTATATTTATTACCTACAACACATTTAAAATATTTGAATAAATGGAGCCACCAGAGGGAACCTTTGCCAGAGTACTAACCGGATTCGGGTCGAACTACATTTCCCATCATGCACTTACCTGGAGCTGATCACTTCCTGTCAATACCTCTCTCAGTGGTCTATGAGAGGATAATGTATTCAGACTGTCTACTAAAACACTATGAGACAATCAATGAACATGATAGATGACAGGTACCATATTAAACAAGACATGCCATTCCAGCTAACATGGTGATGGGACTTAGAAAGAAGATATTTCATTGTATAGGACAGGAGTGAAATATATAAAATATCCGAACATTGCACCAATGCACCAAATCTCACACTGACAGTTCAACTGTAAAACTCTCAAACTTAGCCTACAATACATAGTGTTTACATGTGCGTGTAAGCGAAAAATGACTTAATAGCTGTACTGATAGTTTCATCGAAAAGATCTCAGTCTTAAAGATTTCAGCTTTATTTAAAAATTCTGCCAGATCTGAAACAAGCCTGGCCGTGTAAACCTGAGAAACATCTTATCTCTACTGGGATCTCTCAACCAGAGGTGTGTAGAGTTTGATAGAGACGACTAATATTGTTTGGATGAGATTTCGGTACAGTTCTGAATTTCATTCTGGATGCATGTAATCACATGATACTTTTAAAATACAGAAATCAGACTAAATTAATATGGGACATCTTTATGCATCTTAACAGGTTTTGGATCAGACAGTTTCAGATTCAATGAAACAGAACAACATCAAAGCTCTTCACAATCATGAGTATCAGAGCAACATTTGATGTCATTCAAAAGGCCACAGGAAAGGAATGAATCATTATTGGAATTACGCACAATCCTCTGGCACACCGGCGATGACACAACTGCTGAACCAGCTTGTCCCGGCGGGTGTTTTGTACGACTCTATCTGCTGTGAACCGCTCCAGCAATCTCCTCATCCTCTGCCTCCTTCTGTCCTAACTCTAATGAGTGACTGTTCTCAGCCTGATCAAATGAAAGTGTACGCTTCACTGCTTCACACAACAGGTGTGTGTGTTTCTGACACCCTCCCGGCAGCTGGTTCTCATGATGCTAGTACATTTGGTCATTTGCCAGGGAAAAGGCGGCAGACAAATTCCTCTTCCAAACAAGCAGATTATCAGAAACACAGTGATTGATGTTGCTGTGTGCTGAGACACAGAAGTATCACAAGCTCTGTCATCCAGAACTGAACGACTTCAACATGCAGGAGAATTTTCAAGTTTGGTCTAATTACTAAAAGAAAGACAATCACATTTATTTCATTCACTTTCATTTCATTAAACAAAAGAAACACTTTTCTGCCCGTCACGTCTCCATCTGCCTGTTATAATCAGAAAACAACAATCCCAGATACTTGCCGTGATGATCGCGACTACATCTGGACAGCTGAATATCAACCTAACAACCACTAATAACCACTCCAGAAGCAGATAGCAACACACCCTGGCAATGTCTTAAAATATCTGTTCACATTTTCACGAAATCTAGTCTTGTGTTAACTTATATTATTTATCAGATTTATAAATCAATTTATAATTTGTTTCCTCTCAGCTCTGAGAAACTTCATTTTTAAAGCTTGTTTCAGCATTATTGCCACACAGGCTTTATCAGGCAGAGATAAAAATGGTTTTATAGAATCTTTTTGATGCATTGCTTTTCATGTATTAGCATATTTATCCAGTAATGGATGATAGGTGCCCAGGCCTTAATTAAAATAATAATGTATAAATTATAAATAAATCAGTATATTCAGTGGTGAATCTCTCATATGGCTTTTCACACAACAAATTTACCACTTGATTCAAAGACCCCTGTCCGCCTGAGTCAGGGGTTAAAGGTTACTAATGTTTTGTGCTCTGTCTGTCAAATCCTTAACAAAAGATCAAACCGCCTCCTGCATGTGTCTGATTGCCATTTATTCACTTAAACGATGGTGAAATCCTGAGGGGATTCCTCCCCCCGCTGTGTTTTCTTCTCTCTGGCTCGTGTGGCTCCTCTGCAGCTGTATTGATCCATTAGCGTCGGGCCAGTAAAGGTTAATGA
Source organism: Botia kubotai (assembly GCA_036877585.1). Taxonomy (NCBI): domain Eukaryota; kingdom Metazoa; phylum Chordata; class Actinopteri; order Cypriniformes; family Botiidae; genus Botia; species Botia kubotai. Next base: position 3,139 of record JAZGTI010013848.1, read on the forward strand.
TGTGAATATTGATCTAAATGAAGAGTTTTACTCACCACAGGTGCTGGTTTGGCCCCTGCAGCTGCTGCTAATGTACTCAGAGACTCTTGCTCGGCCCTGCAGGTAACTGTGTTCCTGATGTGATAACACCAAGTGTAACCCACTGAAGACACTTGATTATCAGCCCCAGCAGTTATGACCAACAGCAAAGGAACACCAGGGGAAATGGCCAGATGTTAGTAAGGAAAACAGATATTTTCATAAAAAAATTTAATATATACCTTCAATATATACCTATGCATGTAATGCAGATATTGAGAATGAGAAACGCACATTTTAAATTGGAAATAAAATGGCGATTAAGCGAGGTGCTTGAACTAACACATTTCAGAAAGGGGGCAGAAAGCTCTCAGATTTTTTTGCAATATATTTTAACATCGATGGCAATTAAAACATTCAACATTACTTATTTACCCTGAATTGGAGCACTTCATAAAGTACTGAAATTATACTCATATACTGTTATACTGTGACCCTGTTTTATTAGAATATTCTGTTACAATATTAGTTCAAAATTATAATACATAAAACACATAAAAACCTTCATTTACAAATCTGAAGGAAATGCCAGAGAAAAAAAAGACATTTCAGAGACATTTCAGTTTTGATTGTTATGATTCAGTTTTGATTCAGCTATGATTCCCATGATGCAAAAATATTTGCATATATTAAAATATATTTCAAATATCCCCACCTTTATTTGACCAGCAGTTGACCTTCAATGGTGCAATGGTGTGTGAGTTGATGTAAACAGCCTCTGACAACAAGTGTAAATAGATGCTGAAATGCAATTTATACATTTGTTTTACATCTCCTGATTTATTTTATATATATATATATTATATTTATAACAAACAGTTACTTAACAGCATACAAAGCACATATTCATTAGCATGACCATCATAACTAACAAGCATTTTCACCATTCAACACATTTACATTACATTTATGCATTTGGCAGACGCTTTTATCCAAAGCGACTTACATTACATTATACCACACATTGATTCTGAGTATGTGCATCCCTGGGATCGAACCCATAATCTTGGCGTTGTTAACGCCATGCTCTAACCACTGAGCTACAGGAAAGCTACAATAATACACTTAATTAACCAATTGAACTTCTTGTGTAAACTCCATACAGATATAAATGACAAACTAAAGCACATTTTCTTTAGGAAAGGAAATAAAAGATATATAAAGCTGCATTTACACTGAAAGGCTTAATGTTCAAATCTGATCCTAAGTATCAGATTTTTTGTCCCGTTGTCCAATGTGATTGTCTACATTAATCTCCTGCCCAAAAATATTCCAGTCATTCACTTATATGAGCGTCATGATTGACCCTCGAATTGTGGATGACAGTTTCATAATAATTAATCTGTTCAAAAGTCGGCAAAAGTACACCCAACAGCAATTAATTAGACAAAACGTGAAATCATTTTTAATGCTGCCATCATAAAGACAGCATTAATACTTTTTTAATAACATGACAACTGCGAAAGAAAGTAAGAGTGGTGGAACCCAGTCCAACGGAATCAAAGGAATTATTGGAATTATTACGCGAGTGCTTACAGGTGCATCCATTTTCCTTCACTTAAATTTTGAGATTCCATGTGTAACTTGTGCTTTCTACAGTGAAATAATGACGTTCAATGCAATCCGTCATGGAACAGTGATGTCATAGTCAAGATGAATCAGATATGTGTGTTTAGACACAGGTCAGATGTCTGGATATAGGATATGTGTCCAATTAAAATCCTCATTTGGAAGTGGCTCAGAACGGATACAAAAAAATCTGATCTTGTGTGGAATTTTTGTGTTTACATGTGCAACAGATTCCGATCTGTGTCAGAAGTGAGTAAAAACACATTTTTTGTGCCAGTGTAAACGCAGCCTAAAACTCACCAAGACAAATATCATCACAACTACCACCAGTTCGCCATTATGAAGGATCTTGTGTTTGGTTTGTCCACTTCCCTATCATTATGCTGCAAATAATCCAATATTATTACCCAAATACTTAATACTTGTTATTATTAACCAATTTAAAGGGTTTAATTACCATTTTTCAGGTTCCAGCGATTGTTTCTGCAGTTTACATAACTATGCCAAACGTAGGTTACGTCACCCTGTACACTTCAGATTTTATGTCTGCGTTTTATATACCTAAAACAGTTATGTATCATGTTTTATAGAAAATTCTTATTACGTTTTCATCTCAAAATATTGTTTTTATTTAATTCCTGTATTTAGTCATCTGTTTCCCATTCAGAGGTTTACTCCTGAATGTTATTTCCAAGGCTTTAATCTGAGTTATCAAATGGCACTCATTCATCAGGGCCTCTGACTTCCATGTGCTGACCATTGAAAAGCATGCGAGTACTCTGTCTTTTTACAGTAAATGATTTGAGCATTGCAGCGACTTTGGACTTCCAGTATTGGTTTAAATCGATTAAGTTTTCTTAACACTAACTGGTATTTAACATTTGTCAATAACATTTAGGCTGTGTTTCAAATCTGTTTGTTATTCGCTGCTCATTTCCAATAAAATAAACTTTACTCAGTTCTCTCATAACCGTGAACACGCTAACATGTAAATCACAAGATTGATGGTCACACATTTTACCATAATCATCATCTCCTATTGAAAATAGTAGTGGCTAATGTGTTAGTCAATTAATAATGTAAATGTCCCCTTAGAAAGAAGCTAAGCATTTGTTTGATCAGCAGTCTAACCAATAAAATGCTCTTTCCCAGCCAGCACCTCAACACTATTGGTTCAAGCTACAGTCCGACACTGAAGGCAGGAGTAGCATTTGAGCAGTCACACGAGAGACATCAGAAATTAACGATGAGTAAATGCAGAGAAGAGTGTGATAAAGATTCACTTAATGATTCGTTAAAAACATCCATGAACGTCTTCGTGTCAGTAAATGCTTGATTCAGCAAACAGTAAAATGTGTTCGCAAGATTTATGGCCAGAATGACATATGTAAACGTGTGAGACAGAAACTGACAGATAGACAAATTCCTAACATTCACAGATTCACCTCAACTGTCTGTTGAAATTCTACAGTGTAAATCTCCTGCAAAACTGTGGACCCCTGATGTGACACAATGTCCACCGGAAGACCATGCAACCGGAAGACATGGTCGTTGATTACTTAAGCAGTCTCTCGGGCAGAGAGCATTTTGGCCAGGGGAATAAAATGAACCGCCTTGGAAAAGCGATTCACCACAGTCAGGATGACAGTGTTACCTAAAGACTCGGGAAGCCCAGTAACGAATTCAAGGGCAATATGAGACCATGGACGGTAGGGAATAGGGAGGGGTTGAAGCAAACCAACGGACGGGGTATTAGACGTCTTGTTCTGTGCACAGACTGGGCAGGCCAACATGAACTGTCTGACATCAGGCCTCATGGAAGGCCACCAAAATCGTTGGCGGATGGCAGCCAACAACCTCTGAATACCTGGATGGCAAGACAACCTGGAAGAGTGAGCCCACTGGATGACATCAGGCCGCAGCACAACCGGCACAAACAATCTACCTTCTGGGCACCCCCTTGGAAGTTCTTCCCCTCGACCGGCCTGTCTCACCCGCTGCTCGATTCCCCAAGAGAGAGACCCTACCACAATCCCTTTTTTAAGGATCGCCTCGGCCAGAGCACTCTCCCCGGGAACCTCGAACACATGGGAGAGGGCATCAGGCTTAACATTCCTTTAGCCTGGCCAGTAAGAGAGTGAGGAGTTAAAATGGCCAAAGAAGAGTGCCCATCTGGCCTGACGTGAGCTCAACCTCTTGGCCGAACGGACATACTCCAGATTCTTATGGTCCGTCCAGACCAAGAAGGGCTGCGCTGCTCCCTCCAGCCAGTGACGCCACTCCTCCAAAGCCACCTTAACCGCCAGCAGCTTTCGGTTACCGATGTCGTAATTCCGTTCTGCAGGGCTCAGCTTCCTAGACAAGAAGGCACACAGGTGCACCTTCCCATCAGATTCAGACCTCTGGGACAGTACTGCACCTACTCCAACTGTGGAGGCATCCACTATGAACTGCCATTCAGGATCTGGAAAACAAAGGATAGGAGCAAGGGTGAAATGGAACTTAAGCTCACCAAAGGCCTCCTGAGCCTGTGAATTCCACCTGAATGGAACCTTGGAGGAAGTTAGAGCGGTAAGCGGAGCAGTGATCGAGCCAAAGTTCCTGATGAATCACCGATAGAAGTTGGCGAATGCCAGGAACCGCTGCAACGCCTTGCGGGAGTCCGGAACAGGCCAGTCGACCACGGGCTAAATCTTGGATGGATCAGGAAGGCTTGCTTCCAGCAAGCAAGCCAACAGGGCGACAGTGGCAAGAAACCAAAACTCCAATGATGTAAAGATAGAGAAAAAAATCTTGGGAGAAGCCAGACTCGACCAGGAGGGTCAGTTCTTCTCTGACACGCTAAAGCTGCAATTTGTAACTGTTTTAGATATGAACAGAGTTTATTGTGATGATTTATAGTTAATTATTGATGGAAAACCGATGGTTACAACTATATTTGATAATATGTTGGTCACTGAGAAATCGTGCCAACAAAAAGCAGTGAGGCATAATATTACTAATTGCAGCCATAACATCACACTGCTGTGCCTAAGCAGGAAACAAAATAAAGCTAAAAGTTGTCATGTATATAACGATAGGTTTACTAAAGAAGTCTATCAAATCAAAGAAGTCTATCATCAGACACAAAGCTCTAAACATACTGCAACACAAACCCACTGTAACAAAACCTGCTGAGCCGTCTACATAGGCAGTTCCTTTTTCTCTGGTCTCAGGTGTGAAATATTCTCTCTAAAACTGTCAGGTCTCAGACACAGTTTAAATTCAGACCAAAGACTAAAACATTCATGGAATTCATTTTTATATTCTATAACCCGATCATAAAAATACACTAATGTTATTCTTAAAGCTGCTGTCTCTCCTCAGGGATTCATATCTTCTGCTTCTTCAACTCTAATGTCTCAACTGAAAGAGAAAGAGTACCTTTCTTTAAATGAAATTTCAGAGCAGACCATTATTGACAAAACAATTAGTCTAGAAATCTAATGCTTCACAAGGTTCTGTCAGACAACGTGAACACCATGCGTAACACCAGGGTCAAAAACATCTCACTGGATGCACACAAAGTCAAACGCATGATTGTAGCGCAATTTCTGTCTGTCTGGGCGCTGTGAGGTTTAATGAAGCAAACAGAAGTCTGAAGGAATTATTAACAACGACAGCATTTAGTGTCATCTGTAAAAAACACCAGCCGATCAATAATAAAAATGTTTGGTGCCAGAGGATGATAGACACTTTTCTGTTGGGCTTCTGAAAAGTTTAACAACTGACAAAGGGAACAAATATGGAACAAATATTTACATTTATTTACAAAAGGATACGTCCACCCCCATAAATTAGGATATGACTTTCACAACACAATCAGAGTTATATCAAATAATTGATAATAATTTAAATTGGTTACATTGGTACGTTTTTCATCACAATGCTAGTAAATGGCCGGCATGCCACCATGTTTGGTGTGGTCCTTTATATAAATGTTTATATTTGCTAAATGAGCTCAAAATAGTAATACATTTTTTTCACAAACATTGTTTCACTTCAGAAGGCATTTATTATTATTCCCCTTGGAGTTAATAGAACACATAATACAATCACTGTGAGACAACAGACATGAGATATTGATTTGTTTGGTTAGTAGCATCTTTGCATTTGCGGTTATTTTGTGATAATGACCACCTGACTGTACATAATTTCTTACATAATCGTAAACCACAACAAAAGCATCTTGTGTCATTATTTTGATTTTTTGATGGGGTAGACCTCTGTTTAGTCATATGCTGTTCTGAAATGACATGTATTAGAAACACTATTATAAATGAAAACACATATAAAAGAAAATGTGGGATCATGGCAACAATAAAATCCTTGTTTGATTTATGAGAACTGATGGAATAAACTGGATGGGAGTTTGGTTAGCGTAGTCTGTCACCTCACTGTTAAACATTCATGGCTTGGTTTTGTGTTGCCCATTTCTAGGGCTTCTGGCATGGGGAAACATTTTGTTTACTGGTGTGCTTTCAAACAAACTGCATTTGCAAATTGCAAATGCAGATGCAAACTGCATCTGAGTTTCAACCATTTGCAATTTAAGAGCTGCTTAGCCATCTGTAGACGCATTAGCCACACATACATAATGTTTTTGTGGGTGTGTGTTTGTGTATGTTTATACAATGTGTGTGTGTGTTGGTTTCAGCTACAGTCCAAGAGTTCCTGCAATATAAACACACTAAATGTCTTGAAGAAAATGAAATGCTAAATGGTTTCGATGTCACTCTGTGCGTCATCAACACAAGGAAAGCCAGCTGCCTCCTCCTCAAGCTAGTTCATTGGGACATTAAAGACCATTAGCGTAACACTTATTTGAGAGAGTTTTTTTTAAAAACACCAGACAAATGTAGTTACAATGGGCCTGTAAAGTATCGTTATTGTAAAAAAAAAAGTGTGTCAAGACTCTCCTTTGAAAAATTCTATGAGTAAATCATCAGTGCATTTTCAAAAGGGTCAACTATTCCATTAAACCGCATCACTGCAGCAACTGCTGCACTTTTACTGTGAAACGGAGCTTCCGGCCAGCGGCGGAAGCAGGAAGTGTGTGTGATGATGGAGGATGTGCGTGGCTCTCTGTCGTCTCTGCCCAAACACTCGTACTGGTTTGATTTCTGGCTCTTTCTGCTGTTTGACGTCATTCTCTTTTTAATCATTTACTTCATCATTCCGTGAGCGGTAAGTCATTTTGATGTTCATATTCACAAGCTACAGTACAATACAATACGACAGAACCTGATCATCACATGATCATAACGTCATTGAAACAGCTGCAGCGTTCGCGCTCGCTGTTCCTGAAGATGTGTGCATTAGATTATTTAAACAGCTTATAGAGTCATGTGTGCTCCATCTTAAGGTTTGTATAAACTTTTTACTTTTTTAATTTTATTTTGTTTATATATTTTTTTCCTCAGTAATCCCATAACAACACCCATAATAGTACCCACAATAACAGTTTGAAAACATAATTTTAGAAATGTTTTAAAATGTATTAAAATAGAAAAACTAAAATATATACATGCAGCTGATCACAAACAAAGATGTTTATAACACCAATCGCTGTTCATATAATGGAAGGAAATAGATTTCAGAAACCACACAAACTGTCATTAAAAATGAACTCCGGCGACTCCAGAGACTTATAAATGTCATATGAAATGAAAAGATAGATTATAACTAGATTTCTGAAGAAAATGTGAGTGGTGCTGCCCGTGGCAGAACTCGGGAATATTGAAATGATGACGCTTGCATGATGGATATAGTAAAATATGGCTTTAAAATAAGGAAGTGGCCAAATAAACCCACACACATGTCTCTACCATGTTCTAATGGTGAGATATGACTTATTCATTTTATCACATGGTTGCTAGGGTGTATCTAGACGGGTAAAAGCAATAGACAGATGTGTGTGTGAATCAAAAGAGCAAACTCCTATATTTGTCTATAATTTTCTGGTGCTGAGATATAGCTAAATCATGTTGGTTGCTAGGGTGCTCTAAATGGTTGCTAGGGCGTGGCTGGGCAGTTTCCATGGGAATAATTAAAGATTTCTTGCCAGTCTGAGTCAAAAGAGGCCACTAACTTGTACCCACTAACTTGGGTACTGTAACTGGTTGCTAGGGCGTGGCTGTGAAGTTGAAAATGTCACCATTTGTTGCTGCTTGCTAAGCTGAGTGATATGAACCCACCCCCAAGTCTATGACATTCTGATGCGCAGCTATGACATCACAAAGATCTCAGATGACGAGAGAAGAGCATTTTCCACTAAAACTTTACACACATACATTAAATTGTATACTATGGACACCTCCACAGTTACTAATTAAGAAAAATATATTAGATCAATGCTTGACAAGTGTGGGTTTAACAATTCCCTATGACATTGCATAATTTTTTTAAGCTACCTAGCCGGAGGCAATAGGTTTTTGTGCTCAACATAAACCATAACAATTAAAATTGACTGGGAAACGTTATTGTATATTTTATCCAGACAAAAACTCAGCTACCCGTTTACTTGTTAATGGGCAGTCTTGACTTCTAATTGATGTCCGGCTTAGCGTAGGTGCATGTTTGTGTCCACAATCACCAACAGCCATTGCTTTATGACCAGAGATGTTGTCCCCTTTCCCAAAATTGTTAAATAAAATGTTTTAACCTAAAACGTAGCACACACACAATACAAACATCACAAAGACAAAGCTACAGGAGTTTATAGGCTACTTATAAGAATAGACGTATCCCATGAAATGAGGCGTCTGGCTCGTGCAAAAGAAATTTGTTACAAGTGTGAATTTTTTTGCTTTATATCTGGGTCTGTGTATTTTGTAGATTATAAACTTGAATTTTCTGTGTTTTTCAGTGCTTAGCTGCCTTCACTAATCCGAAGAGTCCCTTAACCAGAGTTGAGATGGTCAGTTCAAAAACATACTTGATGCGTTTTTTGATAGCTTACATACAATACTAACTGGACTGCTGTGATAAATGAATACTGAATAATAATAATAGGCTCATAGTAATTATTAAAAATGCTTCAAATTATCAGTCAGTCATTGGTTTTGGCTGATTTTCTGTGCTGTGGGACACCAGACAGTTAAAAACAACTGATGATCATGTCCTGCAACATTTTTAAGTGTCATACAGTTTTTTGATCAGCAAGTTGTATATTTATGTAGTTCATCATTCTTAATTGTGGCAGTCACTGTGCATTTGTCATTTACAAAACAATTGCATTTTTGTTTTCATATATTGTGAAGTTATAAGTTATAAAGAACCTTAAATTAGCTAAATAAATATGAAAAACATGTTTGAAAATCATTTTAAAGGAGCCGCTCACCCGAAACTGAAGTACGTACAGCTGTCCAATCATCAGGTGCCACGATGAGTTTTGATGAATCTTATTTAAGCCGTTTCGCTGTAAAACTCAACAGGCCATCATCACACCTCATGATGTCACTGGTGTTTATCAGTCAACAATCAAATCCTGAAAAATTTCATTTTCTCCTTGAATATCTCATTTCAGTAATGAATGAATCACATTTTATAAATAATGAGTTGTGAAGACTCATTACTTAGTTTCTCCAGTCATTGTATTGATGTTGGTTTTGTTTGTTTTGGCAGGACAGAGTCGTTCAGATTTTGGCCTTTCCATCTTCATCTGAAAGCAGATTTGCTGCTTGACTCACGACACTTCACGACTCATGACTCACTACATTCACTTCTGTCAGCAGTAACTAAACTAATCCCATGATTTCACTGTACAACAGCCTCCTGTCCAGGGAGGAGAAGATAAACATTCATGTGTCTGAATGTTTAATGTAATATAAGAAAATGATGAATTCTTTGTCAATAGTGTGTGTATAAAAGAAAATGAATCATTAAATCCATGTAAGTAACATTTTGAAGTGTGTTTTCTGCATTATTTCCCAAGGAGAAACAGTAATACACATAGAGCTGTAAAGTGGGGCATGTTGTCACATGAGGGTCGGATCACGTCACATTTTAATCTGCTATTAAATACACAATTATAGGATTATCATCAGATCTTAAACCGGTAACCACTAATAAAAGCAGTTAAACAATGTACAAAAATATTTATATTCATTATATTATTGGCACGTGTCTCAGTATATGCCAGTGTTAGCTTTGATGGGTTCACTTAGCCAAACACCTTTTTCTAAAAAAAAATTACACTTTCATTTTAAAGGACAAACTTAGCTAAAATAAATGTCATTTAAACAGGTTTTGATCTAGATGGGCTGAATCATCATGAGAATGTAAGAAGTCAAAGTCTTTTGTGTTTGAAACAGCTTGTTTCCATGAAAGAGTGGCCCAGTTTGCTGGTTGTAGCTTAGGCAGGAGTTCACATAAAATCTGACCTGAAACTCCTCCAGCGGCCAAGTGCAGGGCTTCTTTGGGTCCTTTAAAAGTCTTAGGTTCCTTAAAAAATAAGGTCTTAATTATTTTAATCTTAATTAAAATGTCATCAAATGTCTTCCATGTTTCAAAGGTCTTCAGAATGCAATCAAACACTGTAGAGATTATTTAAATTTTATATTCACATGTTGCATATTGAATTTTAAAAAACTAAATGTCTTATTTTCCACGCAAAAAGAAATGGGCAAAACTAAAAAACTGCTGTCAAGCAGCCTTGCTTTAAATTAGCGAATATGCACCTGTTGTGTTATTTATGGTCATTTTAAAACCAAAGGGAACCAAAGGCCTTTTTATCACCTTAATGTGATATAACAAACACATTCTGTCAGAAACAAACACTTATATTTAAGCTGGTGGTGTCCAATGTTCATGCCTTATGTTACTGCTGTGCCATGTTATTGTTTCACTCTTTTTAAATGTCACTAAACAATGTGTGTTAGGTATCATATTTGGGGGTATTGCATGTTCCTTGCAAACCTACAATATACAAACTTAAAATTGGTCCTAAAATTCATTCTGCATGATATTATCATTATCTGTTTTTCTTTGTGCTCTTGATCTCACGCTGGTCGTGTTTATAACCTATTGTCCTGTCTGTAGTTTCTGGGCATCAATTTTTCTTTGCCATTTCTATTGGCTCAGAACAAAACAGAACCTGAAGCAAAATGAGGGTGGGAGAATGAATGAAGTGGGCTCACAGCACACTCCATCTCGCGTATTGGTCTCATGAAATAAATCATTAATGACACATTTCATGTTTGCTGAGAATCGTGGGATGAAGATTAGGGCTGCTTTACTCTAGTCATTTTAATGCCGTGCAGCCGGGTTGCTTAAGAGCGAATCCTGATATATGATTGAAAAAGTGAAATTTTTTGTTTATTGTTACTTAGTCATTGATAATATTGTTATCTAATATGATCTGGTGTTTACGTGCTGGTGATTTGAATTAGAATAGCTTGTGACATGCACACATTAGCCTGTGTCCAGTTTGCTGCATTTTAAATCCTGTCAGAACGGAGGTCAGTTATGTGCGCCACTTTCATGTAAAGTGTTGAATATAAAAAAAAATCCTAAGAAAAATGTGCGTTTATCTCTTTTAATTGGTAAAGTGTCAATAATCTTAGCAGGTGGCAGTAAGTGCTGTATTTAGGGTGCAAACCTCCATTTAAAAGATGTGCTGTCACTTTACAGGAGACACAACAGAGAACAGTGTCAGCACTGTGATCACTAGTGATTCATTTATACTGTATGTTTCCATAAGTGT
>JAZGTI010013849.1:1583-14530 GCA_036877585.1 Botia kubotai
TGTGTGGGGTTGCGTGTGTGTGGGGTTGCGTGTGTGTGTGGTTGCGTGTGTGTATGGTTGCGTGTGTGGTTATGTGTGTGTGTGGTTGCGCATGTGTAAACAAACACCTTATATAACGGGGCAAGTGAAAAATCTGTGCAATGTAGCCAACAAATCGAAGCGCAATTAAATTACGCCTTTGAATTTGTGCTAAAGTTTAAGACTGAGTCGATCTGGACTTCAGAGCTAGAATGCTGTCTGAGTTGACTTCAGTGTGTCCACCGGCTTGAAATGGACCACAGCTTTGTCAAAGCATGCCTATGGTGCCCAAAAGTGCAGTCTAGGAAAGTAACCCACTATGTTGTTGAGACACAGCCCACTTTAAAGATGAATTCTACGCAAACACGTGTAGGTCATGTTTGTATGTACAGAAAATGGAGATCGGTTAAGAATTGCATTGTGACATTATTTTCCTGACGGTTAAGCACATTTTCCCTCCCAAATTTGTCATGTTGTAGACATGTTAATTTTTTTTTTTAAACAGTAAAAATTTAACAGTTTTTTTCCCTCAATGCTGATTCACATTAAGATTTTTTTTACTGTAGTATTACAGGATTACCGTAACAGTATTGCGCTGAGAATTCGGAAGATATTGTCTTAATTGTCATGAAAATATTATCGCAATGCAAAGAATTACATTAAAAAAATAGATATTATTTTCTCCAAGCATTTCTTTCAGCAAGCATTGAACTCTTCAGCCATTTTGTCTTCATGATTGTCGGCTGTCACTGTCATTACAGTATATGAGGATTTTGGAGGGAAAATAAAGGGACTGTTTGTGTTTGTGTTTATCTGAACGGCCCTGTAAACTGCCTTACATCCTAAATGAATCGCACACAGAGATTTTTACTTCAGTTTTGGCATGTGTGACTATTTCCTTGCCGAACATCCTCTCAGTTTAGTATAAAAAAAATCAGGGAAAAGGGTCGGGCCAAACTAACAGGAAGTACGTAGAATGTGTTATAAGATGGTTCTCTCAGTGTTCTGAGTTATGTTTCCAAATGTGAAGTCTTTAAAATAAACCTAAGTCCTTATTTTATGTGATTTTTTTTTTATTTACATTAAAATTCCCCATTCTTGTTTGGATATTGTGTGTGTGTGCGCGTGTGTGTGTGTGTGTGTGTGTCCTTTTTCTAATAAACTGTAAAATATTATGATAATACATTTTGTGATTTGAATGATACAGATTATTACTTGTAAGATCTCAAGAAAATGAGAACTGTTTACTCATGGTATATTTTGTCTCGGAGCACGCTGATAAATTAAAGCTATATATTCATGCGAGGCCTTTGGTTTCAGTTTTTGTGGGGATGTGTCGGTCAAGCGTCGCCTCTGGATGTCGCTGTTTCACCGTATTACATATGAAGACGCTAATGTTGGGTAAACTTTTAGCGAAATTGAAGCGCATACGCAAAATAAATGAAAATAAATCAGCAGGCCGGACGAAACCAACCAAAGCCCAGAACTTAAAATACATGTGTAATGAGACTAGATGACAATGAGAACTAGGTCAAATTAGTCACTTTGACGCTGCAGGGTTGCCAAGCAACGTATCCACTCGGAGATTGCACATAAAACTCAGTCTGTATAAGGCAGACGCAAAAATAAGAAACATTGTTTTTTTGTTTTTATCACTTGTTAACTCGCCACGTGTCTCTGACCACACCCAACACGTTCAAACAATACATTCCATTATTAACATTTGTTTTATGAATATGTGGGTGTTTTCCATAAAATAATTATTTTTCCATATTGCATTTCATGTTGAATTTGCCTGGTGTTTTCAGTCTGATGAATAAACAGGGATGTTGCATGTGATGGTCTAGCAGATGTGGGCGGGGTATGAGTGTCTATAGCTTTTGGTGAGCTGCAGTAACGCGTCTGTGTGTCAGACTTAAGTCTGTGCTTCACGCGTGGCCACGGATCAGCTGGACGCAGAAATACTGCGGTAAGATCTGAACGGATTACTTCAAAATATCCCCAGAAAGCGAGCGGACAAATTCAGTTTAATACGTGAAAATTACGAGCGGCTGAACTTTTCTTTAAGTCTACCAATGCTGCGTAAAACTCGTCGCCGGTTAATGCGCCTGACCTCTCCATCTCTTTATACTGTATGTCAGTGTATCTGTTTGACGCTTGTCTGTAATGTTGAGCGCTTTCTGTTATTATTTGCTCTGTCTGCAAGTTGCAATGGAAACCCTGAAATGTGTTGTGTGTATAGGATGTATTTATGGGTAATGATGTTTATGGTCTATTGTTTAAGCAATGCCGCTGTCATGCTGTTTGTTTCCGCTACAGGACAATCATTTTGGACAAGGCTCAAACTGTACGGTTTAGTTTTTCTATAAAACAATGATGGTTTCATTGGACTGTGCATGGCACCCCAGGGTTTCGTGACAAAGGCAATCTGAAAAAATTTCCCACCAGTATCAAAATGGAATTTGCCCAGATTTTACTCCCAGCATAGGTTTTATCAAGTGGTTCTTCAATTAGCACAGGTTTTACCAAGTGGTTCTTCAATTAGCACAGGTTTTACCCAGTGGTTCTTCAATTAGCACAGGTTTTATCAAATGGTTCTTCAATTAGCACAGGTTTTATCAAGTGGTTCTTCAATTAGCACAGGTTTTACCAAGTGGTTCTTCAATTATCACAGGTTTTACCAAGTGGTTCTTCAATTAGCACAGGTTTTATCAAATGGTTCTTCAATTAGCACAGGTTTTATCAAGTGGTACTTTAATTAGCACAGGTTTTATCAAGTGGTACTTCAATTAGCACAGGTTTTACCAAGTGGTTCTTCAACTAGCACAGGTTTTATCAAGTGGTACTTCAATTAGCACAGGTTTTATCAAATGGTTCTTCAATTAGCACAGGTTTTATCAAGTGGTTTTATCAAAAATGGTTCGTCTACCATTGTGAAGAACTTTAAAGAACCTTTATTTTTAAGAGTGTCACATAAACGCAAAGGTTCAGCAGAATTTCTAAGATGCTATGAATTTGGAACAACATGAGGGGCAGTTAAAGCTGCAATTCGTAACTTTCTGAGGTTAAAAATGAACAAAAATCATTTATTAAGCAAGTACATATCAGTTTTCGAAATAATCTCCTAACCTAATGTAAAATAACCAATTGTATGTTTCAGAGATGGCGACAGAGAGGCAAAAGTTACAGACTGCCGCTTTAATGCTGAATTTTGAAAGGTGTGAATGTTTGTTTTTAATAGTTTGAGAGTCAGGAACACAGAAACATTTTGACCTCTTTAAAGATCCGCATCATTTAGTTTCATTGGGCTTCCAGACGGACAGATCGCAGCATTAACTGATGGCGCCAGTTCGGTATTAGGACGCCTGTTTCTAGCTAAATATGGCTTGTAAAACAGTAATTAATACTAACATTGAGAGCTGTTCTTTACCAGCAGGGCAGCTGTGGTGTCTTGCTTTTTCCACCCTCTAAGTGCATGATGTCACACCAACAATTTCCAGACGTACAGCAAATTTGGCCCTATGTGGAATAGTTTCCACGCACATGCAGCAAACACATGGTCATGGGGTCTGTATAGACGTGTCAACAGAGGTTGGGTTGCTGTGACCACATAATTGTTTTTGTTGGTCTGCCCAACAAATGGTTTGTTGAGAGTAACTGGCAGACATGTCGATCTTCTAAGAAACGGTTTCTTTCCTCCATCTTTTTTTCCCGGAGAATGGAATGTGCCATTTTTAAACAGAAAAATGCCTTTGTTTGCCCTTTTTTAAACCATCTCATTCTTCTCTGCCCGTGGCCTGACCACAGTGGCACCACAGGGTGGTACAGGGCAGAGAGGGCGGGGCTTTGACAATCACTGGACCAATGCCAGTCCACAACACCAGTTCCCTTGACACACTATGATCTCTGTGTAGTGTGCCACTTTCTCACACACTTCATGGACAGGAGGAGGTCATATAGATGGTTACCGTGGCAACCATAGGTTAAATCACAATACCAGAGTTACTATAGTTATTGGTGCTTTTAAGGTTCTTTAAAGGTTCTTTTAGGGAAAGGAAGCAATTTTGGTTACACAAAGAAGCATTCAGTCAAAGGTTCTTTAAAGAACCTTTAAATTTAATGATCCGTTTTCCATTACAAAGAACCTTTTGTGAAACCGAAAGTTCTACGCATGTTAAGGTTTCTTTATAGAACCATAAAAACCAAAACGAAAAATGATTCTTCTACTGCATCACGAAGCACCTTTATTCAAGAGTGTATGACATCACATTAACATTTAGGCTCCGAAACTCCCCATGACCTTATGCAGCATAAGCAGTATGGATAAATAAATGTAAAATATAAGTTCTATAAGAAAATCTCTCCGGTTTTGTTTAGTTTAGTTTTTGTTAACAGCGGTGGCCCACACCAGGTAACCGCAGTTTTAAAGTTGACTACATTTGTGTGTTTTGTGAATAAAAAACAAAGCTCTCTGTGATGTTTTGCTTTCTGGATGTGTCTTCAATCAACAGTCTGAGGTATCAATTATTTTAGTGCAGACAGGCAGCCCCGCAAGTTAGCAGTGCAGGGCTTTTGCCTTGGCAGACACTACAAATAACAAGTAACTATGGCATTCTGGCAAAAACTGTGGTAAACTTTTGTAAGGGTGGTAAAGAAACACACGTCTTTATTCTGACGCCAGACGTTTCTCTGCTCTTTTTATGCGCGTGATGATTGTTTTGAGATCCGTCTGTAATGCTGAAACAGTCGAGCCAACATTTAATTTACTCCACATGTGGATCATAAATCCATTACGTTTAACTCGGGGTTGTTATCAGTCAACGTTTCTGATCTTGGATCAGGTTTAGTGTCTAAAATAAGTGTAGATGTCAAATAAATGTGCCTGCGCCACAGCAGCGTGTGGTTCTTTTGAAGTTTGTAATAAAATCACTTCTTAAGGAATGAAAACTGTCTGGTTTATAAATATGTTTGACGGTTAGCTCATTATGGGTATATTGTTAGAGGCCGGCCCTAAGAGGTCAGGACAGGAAGACGCATTGTTCTTAAGAATCAACAACCAGCAAGATTTGAACCACTATATTTGATGCAGAACTGAGCTCCTTTATGTTTCCTAAATTCACGGTTCGAAATAGTAATCCTGGAATTTTCACGTTCGTTTTGGAAGTTTTGTTTTAGTCGCTTAATTTCCCAGCATTCTTTGCATGTCTGACGGTTTACATCTTCTGTTACTGTTTCTTCCACAAATCTGTGATGCATTTAAAATTCCACACTACCTAAGTTAGTGTTGATGATTTCATGAAGACCGGCTGCAGAAAGCAGAGAGTTTATAATATTTGGGTTGGTCTGCAGGTGTTTGGTAGCAAATTGCAGTATTTCAGTATTAAATTTCAAATTTCAGTATATAAATTTCAGTAGAACAAAAAGGGCCGCAATGTACACACACCCACACACACACACAGAACAAATAATTAAACAGTTGGTTAATTGTTTACTGTTTGTTTGTTTACTGACTGACCACTGGGCTTGAGGTTTATGCCATTGCTGAATGACAACAAGTGAATAACAGTAAATGCGAGTGATTGTGTTTAAAATGGGGAGAGGTTTGTTATAGTTTTATAGTTAAGTTTTGACTCCAGTCCACAGAATACCTGTGGCAGCAACTCTAAAGGAAAGTTTGTTTGGGAGTTGGGTTTTACACATCATTTAGCAGCGTGTTTCTGTTGGAGACCTGCGGGTTTTTGGAATATATGAGGTGGAACCAGAACAGAGACACCCTTCCTGGATTTGGGTTCACATGGGGTCTGTGTAAATTAGGTGTGGAATGTAGATCATAGAACTTTAGTTTCGATCGGCAGCCAGGATACAAGTTTGTGTACATGAATTGTAAAAATACAACTTATGCAAAGTTTTTCCTGTGGTTCAAGTTTAATAATATGGAAAGTTGTTAGCCAATGTGTGTAAAGTCAGTGTGTTACGTTTGACATTACAGTAAGGATAAACTGAAAATGTCACAATGGGCAAAATTTTCCCTTTGATATATGTATGTGAAATACAGTTTGTGATGTAGTTAATACCTGTTGACAGGTACAGTGAATAACAATGTGAATTTTTACAGTTAAAATGAATGTTGTAATGGAATTGTTGTTAATGAAAACCTCTATACAGAAGCATGTTATGAAATTCTTTTTGAAACTCGCTTTGTTTGAACTTCCGTTCCAGAATCCTGTCAGACAGAATGACATTCAGTGACAAGTCGAGGGCTTTGGAGAGCAAAACTCTTAAGTACATCTTGAAAGGTCAGAGAGAGCGCTGGTCATTTCAGAGCTTGTGACCATAAAACTGTCCCGAAGCAGCACATTAGCTGCCACTGATGTTTGTTTCAGCCCATGTTAACCAACCCCGGAGGTGTCTTGTTCACTCAGTGATATTGTGAATGAGGTACATGGCTAATGCTCTCGTGAAGTGAGTTTCTGCTGTACTGTTATGTTGGTGTCACCTGGTGGATGTGACCATTCTGAGAAGCCTGGAAAGTTCCACATATTTAAAATCTTTTTGCTAATAGCACGTACAAATTTACAAATTTAAATGCTTAAAATAACGTTTCAGATATATATGATGTATAACGCTACAAAAATTACTTTTTGATAACGTTTTAAATTGCTTTTAGAGAACGTTTTTACTTTAAGAAAAATGTTAGCCAACATTCTGAGAACATTCCCAGAATGCTAGCTGGGTTACCTCCTATCTGAACATGTGTGAGGAAATAATACAGGAATGAATAAACAGGACATACAAAAAACAAATACTTGCTCTGTGCGTGAGAGAATTTGAAGAGACCATATCTTTAAAACGTCGAACTCAAGAATGACATTCTAGAGAGATTCAGATTACCGAATACTGAACAGGTGCTGATAGGTGTCACGGCTGTGATGTCATCATTTCTGAACGAGCCTT
Source organism: Botia kubotai (assembly GCA_036877585.1). NCBI lineage: Eukaryota > Metazoa > Chordata > Actinopteri > Cypriniformes > Botiidae > Botia > Botia kubotai. The sequence continues at coordinate 8,556 of JAZGTI010013849.1, forward strand.
TTGCAGCTTAATTTCCGCTTTAATATTCTGTCTGAACCGGAGATGATTTGCATTGTGAACGTTAGATTATATCTGAACTCTCTCAGCTCCTGGATGACGTGGTTGCCAGACCAAGTATGAAAATGATAAGACATGCAACTCTCTTAATTATACCGAAGACTGAAAGACTGTCAACAGTCAGCCGTCATTAGTCAGTCATGTTAAGAAGACATGCTGTGTGGAAAGCAGCTCTCCTCTGTAATTATCTCATGTAATCTACTCAGCCCTGATGGAGTGTTGTTTATACCAGGAACCTCACTCGACCTCCAGAACTCTCAGCATTCCTCCAAAAACATCAGCATGGTTTTTCAGAAAGTCCGAGTGTGTTCATTAGTGTGTTTCAGTTTATGGGATCATTATGAGGATATTATACAGAGAGCGTGACAGCACTGTGTTGGTTTATCTCATTAGGACCGCGTGTTCTGGAATCAGAAATCTATTACGCGAATGACTCCCACAAAGAACGCCAGAAGAGAAAACAGTCTGTTCCTAATATAAACAAACAGTGATGGAAAAAGAGACCGTCCGAGACAAACAGCTGACCCTTCGAGGGTGCAATTTAGCATTTTTGTGTTTGTTCACAAATGCTCTACTCAGGTCTTACTGATTCTTTAACAGATATTTTCACGCACATAAGCCTTTTTTAATCCTAAAGTCACCATAAAATCAAAAAAATGTTTTATGTTATATGGTATATTGCAGTGATTGACTTATCCATGCATGTCATTTTTTATTCATGTGCCCTCGTAATCTTTAATCAAAATCTGAAAATGTACTTCCACTCTGGAACAGCAGACCTTCTCCGATGACATCAGTCTGACGACTTGGGCGGAGTCAGAACCATTAACCACTCCCCTCCATTGGTCAATTACTGCAAGCTTTGAAACAGCTACTTTTCTACAGCCAATCAATTCCCAGTTGAAAAAGCCACACCCATTGCTCTGCACTGAAGTCGGCTGGCACTTCCGGTTCATGCAGACTTTAACAGGTGTTATGTTTGAGGGGGGTGGGTGGTTAGTGAGTCCCTAACTAGTCCCTAAGAAAGTTAAAATAAAAGGTTGGTGGGATACGTAGTTTAAATTCAGCATGTTGGCTTACATAAGGAAAATGAAACCGTATCTTAATCATTGTTTCAGTAACCACAAATGTTAGATTACAAGAAAGAGGAAGATTACATTTCAATGTGCTGCCAGACAGACAAAAGAAGGTAACTATAGCAACAGCGTTTTGTTTACTTGCATACTGCGTACTAGTTTAGAATCAAAACTATTGTAAGAAGGCTACATTTATTATAGATTTAAAAAGTTAAAAAATACATCACACAATAGTTAAGAAGTTGTTGAAGAAGCTAAGAAGCTCCCTCATTAAACGTCTAAGCCTCTGATTGGCTGCCGCGGACGCAAAGGAAATTATTTCAGTTGTACAAACAGTGATGCTCAGTGTGGGAATCTGTCTATTCTCACGCTCTGTACAACACACACACACACACAGACACACACAGACGAGACGACAGTCATGATCAGAGATTTAACATGTGTGTAGAATGTGACTGGTTCTCACTGGATCATTTTATCCGTTTAATCAGAGACAATGAAATAGAGTAACATGATCCCTGGTGACTTTCTCCATCTCTCGCTCTCTCTCTCTCTCTCACACACACACACACACACAGGAGACCCACAGAGTATTTAATTTACTCGCTTGTTTAATTAAAAACTGTTGGGCCTACTGTGGCGAAGAAAGATTTCCAAAATGAGGACAGATTAATCTCAGAGTACCGGCTGTTTTTGTGTCGCTAGGCAGTTTTGTCTGGTGTGGAAAGATCAGTTATTTATCCCAGAAACTTCATGTAACTGTTGCTGTTGTGTGTTTTAACCTCAGGACTGGAGTGTTTGTAAAGCTCTGCACTCTGCTGTCGGACGTGAGGCACCATGTCGGAGTCTTTCGACTGTGAGAGCTGTAAAGAGTCTTTGTATGGCAAGAAATACATCCAGGTGGATGATTTTCCCTACTGCGTCCCCTGCTACGACCGTCTGTACGCCAACACCTGCCACAAGTGTAAAGAACTCATCGGACACAACGCACGAGTACGTTTTTGAGCGTGCTACCATTGTAATCGTATGTTTTTTGTAAACATGTAAACTCAGCTAATAATTTTAGGTTTAATGTAATGTTTTCCCTAATGTTTCCATTAAGACATAAAAACATTAAAAAACATTCCGCTAACGTTATTGCAAGAGTATTTTTGATAACTTTGAGAGAACGTTAGTCAACGTTATGAAAACCTCCCCTGTCAGGTGGATAATAATCTCTCTGAAAACCACCACAGTACAGAACATTGTCTTCATACTTCTGCAGTATTTTTTAAATGTGTTGGGAAAAATCAAGTGCATGTGCAAATCCATTTGTAGCATGTTAGTTTATAGAGGATGTATTGTGTGTGTTAATGGGACAGTGTTTTATGATTATTCCTCAGGGAGAAATACACAAACATAAATCGTCACACGCGTTTACGTTTGTGTGTAGCATTCGTCATAGAATTCCAACCTCACAGCTGGTCATTGTCACGCGTAACAGAGCAACGCAGCAGACAGCCAATCAAAACAGAGCAAGACCGCAGAGACGCCGCCAGAGTGCCGCTCACCTTCTGACTTATAGATCTGTTGGGAGAAATACAATACAGTCTGTGTGTGTTTTTCTCTCTCTCCATCAGTCTGCAAAGGTCTTTCGACCATCATTATATTACAGTGGAGCTTGAATCAGTCACAGGAGTGCGGCAGGACGCGATGACAGGCAGAGAGTTGGTGTCGCGTCAGGCCTCAGAGACACATTTATTTAAACATAAAAAATCTTTATTTTTATTTACGGTTTTCCACATAACATCATTCTGAGAAAATATAACCATGATATCTTTAACACTGACTGACCGAAGCCATGTTAAAGATTGAAACCATAGTGAAATGAAGCATTAAAATCAAACTATGATGCTGCTAATCTCAGATTATGAGACTTTAACCTGGATTATATACAGACACGATCACAATAAATCAGAATGAGGATTAAAGTATCCATAAGGAAGGGAAGACAGGGTCCAAATAAAAAGTGTAGTGTCCCATTTTGGTCCATGTGGAGGGGAGGAGTCCTGGTGGCCGTACATGCTCTCCTAGTAGACCATGGGACGAAAGGGGCACCACCTAAAATTCACAGAGAGTGTTGGGCATGGCAGCCATGGGCTAGTTTACAGATATGTGCTGCAGATCATGTATTTTGAGGACATGTAAAGATGATGACAAGCATCAAAATGGCCTTTTTGGTTATGTGGTTTTAATATTCCCTCTATAAATATTTAATATGTTCTGTGTGTTGTCTGTCTTCAGGAGCTGTTTTATGAGGACAGACACTATCATGAACAGTGTTTTCACTGCTCGCGCTGTGAACGCTCTCTGGCCGACGAGTCTTTCACCTGTCAGGACGATGCGCTCGTGTGTAATGACTGTTACTGCACTGAGTTTTCCTCCAAATGTGTGTCCTGCAACAAAACTGTCATGCCAGGTACAGTCCATATGCACACACTTATCTATATCACACTTATCTAAATGGGGACATTCCATAGACTTCTGTTGTGTTTGTACACAGCTAGTTATAAACACTTTAATTTAACTTTAACCCACACTCTAACCCTAACAGAAAACTTTCTGCATTTTTACCATTTAATACAATCCTTTACTATATTTTTAGGGTGTTTTTACAAATGAGGACGTCCCCAAAAGGAGGTTTTGCTCAGATTTGTCTGGTTTTAAAAGTTGTTCCCAAAATATGATTTTGATAACTTTGAGAGAACTTTTAGAGAAGGCTAGCCAACGTTTTGAGAACATTCCCTATTAGCTGGGTTAAAGCAGAAGAGACGTCTTTTGCTGGTTCATGTCAAAAGGTTTCAGGCATGCAGATGATTAAATGTCTTTATACACACAAAAACACCCGCTCAGACTTAAACAAAACAAATACCACAAATTAAAACATACGTCCTCAAGGTCCTCTCAACCCTGCCGGCTCGTATCTGACAGGAAATGAGGTTTTAACACTGTTTCTCCATTCAATGACACAGAAACTAGTTCATGAGTTTTGATTGGGCGGTGGGGTGCGGCAGTACAGATAAGAGCGTGTGATTACAGACACGCTCAGCTGAGAGAGCCCTACGGCCAGGCTCGCTCACGAACACGCCTCAGGGCCAGACGCCAGCACACGGGCGTTACGTTACCCATAATTACACTCTGTCGCCTGACTCTCTGACTCTCCGGAGTTCTTAAGAGACAAATGAGAGCTGCAGAAAGTTCCAGAAGGATAAAATTACAAACTGAAAGTGGCAGTTTTCTCCTTTCTCGTTCATTTGAAACAGATCAGCCGTCGCAGTCGCCCTCTGGCCAAGTTTCACGCCCACCGCCAGAGAAAGAAAAGGTCGTAATACAAAGATCAGATGTACCGTTTTCCCAGCAAACCTGTATTTTCAATCTGTAACGTACTTTCCAGATTCCAGGCGTTACAGATGCATTTTCACTGAAATTCCAGCCGTTTTTTTTAAGAAACCAAACTCCCCCTTTTGTAGATGCAGTGCAGTTCAAACCTAAATGTGAGCAGGCACATATTTGTGTAGGCCGATGTGTGAGGATTTTTTTAGACGCGGTCATAGCTACGTGACGGAGACCGCTCCTTGCTTTCCCTCAGCTGTGTAGCTACTGTTGGCCTATCAGACACGCTCGGCCACCCGCAACCAGATACAGTAAAAAAAAACGTTTAATTGTATGAAGAACAACAAAAAAATCAGTTGGCTGGTGAACAAGTTAAAGCACATTTAATGATTTTACTTGAGATTAAGTGATGTAGCGTGACCGAAAAATTTACCTTTGTTAAAAATGAATAAATGAACCTTCTCTAACCGGACTTACATAACTCCAATCCATAACTGTTTTAGTTACAAATAAAAAACAGTTATTGAGCAAGTACATGACAGATCGTGTGTCAACATTCGTAAAGAAAAGTACGTGAAGTAAAAGTACGTGCAATTCTATCGTTCAAACAGAGGTGGCGGTAGAGAGTCAGAGGTTACAGATGGCAGCTATAAAGTAGCTTTTGGTCTGATTCTCTGTCAGGTTCGAAGCAGCTGGAGTACGGAGGATGTGCTTGGCACGAGGAATGTTTCGTGTGCTGTGGGTGCGATCAGCCGATTGGTTCCCAGGCCTTCATCCCGGATAAGGGCGACTACTATTGCGTGCCCTGTTACGAAGGCCGCTTCGCCCCGCGGTGCGCTCACTGCAAACAGGTGCAATAAAAACTGCATTTACAGCACAGCATTAATGACTTCCCGATTCTGACTGATTCAAGATGCTGATTTATTGCGTCCCAGCGAACAATTTCAGTTTGTACGAATGTTTCCCTAACATTTCCGTTCTAAAAATGTTAAAACGTCCAGTTTTTTAGACGTTGTATTAACATTATTGCTTGGTTGTTTTATTTAATTCTGTAACGTTTTTAAAATACTACTTGTAACTTTTTTTAAATTATGTTTTTGATATATATAATATAAAGCATTACATTTTTTTAAAAATGTTTAATATCTACAAGCATAATCGAGGAAAATAATATAATCTTAATCAAATACGCTTCTGGTTGATCAGTTGGAAATATCTGATTATGTTTTGAGTGTATTTGCACACGGTACTGAGGGATCTCTGGGGGTCTGATCTGTGACAGATTTTAGTTCAGGGTGGTGTGACGTACAGAGATGAGCCCTGGCACAGGGAGTGTTTTCTGTGCACCGGGTGTAAGATGCAGCTCGCCGGTCAACCTTTCACCACACAAGGAGAAGATCCCTACTGCGTGAAGTGCTTCAGCCACCTGTACGCCCAAAAATGTGCCGCCTGCAGCAAGCCCATCACAGG
>JAZGTI010013850.1:0-14528 GCA_036877585.1 Botia kubotai
CTATAATTAGTTCAAGTTTAAGATTATTGATATAGTGCTTTTTACAATGGCACATTGTTACCAAGCAAATGTACAAATGAAAATAGAATGAAAATAAAATAAAAAATGAGGATGAAAATTTATGAAAAGATTAAATTAATAAAATAATTAAACAATGATAATTAATACAATGTAAAAATCGTTATTCTAACCAAATGTTATAAGCTGATGTCAGCAGTCTGTAAGACAGTAAGCAAGCCAACAGGGTGACAGTGGCAAGGAACCAAAATTACAATGACGTATAAATGGAAAAAATAACCTTGTAAGAAACCAGGGAGGGCCAAGTCTCCTTTGGCATGCTAAAGCGTCTGTAACTATAATTAGTTAAAAGAAGGGCTCAAATTAAATATATAAACATTTATATTGGTTTGAACTATAGGTCAGATTTCATGACATATTAGAGAAAGAGATAAATGAGGGATGTCGACGAGGATGGGCTATGATATTGATGATAGAAAAATGAAGGTTTCAAATTAGTTGCCGGTAGTGGCATAATGTTACTGATTGCAGCTCTAACACAGCAAACTGCTGTTACATGACGGAATGTATGCGTGTGTGTGAATAGTCTAACTGAGGGGAAATTTACACAGAAATTAACAGGCAACCAAGCAAAGACCTCACATTTTCCCAATGTTTTTGGTTGGCCCAGACTGTGGCTATAGACATTGTTTTATGACACATGGATGACCACCTGTTTATACTGAAGGTGGGACAATTTCCAGGATGAACCGGAGCTGGGGTCGGTCTGTCGGATACTGGATCCATTCTGGAGCAGGCTTAATCTGTAGCTACCCCCGGAACCTCCCAGGATTAAAATCCCAAAACAGAGAATAATTGGTGTAGCTGGTGTTCATAATGTTTAGAGCATAAATGTTTATTTATGGGTCATTTTTTAAAATGAAATTAAAAACAAGTAATGACTTCACTAAAGAGATGTGTTTTCAATATAGTTTTGAATTGCAAGAGCGTGTCTGAGCCCTCAACAGTATCAGAGAAACTATTGCAGAGTTTAGGGGCGAAGTATGAAAATGCTCTGCCACCTTTAGTGGACTGCGATTCTAGTTTTGTCAGCATAACTGTGCATTGGCTTGTAATGAGAGAGAAGATCAGTTAAGTACATAGGGGCTATAGATAAGCAGTAGTACTTTATAGATAATATGGAATTTAACAGGTAACCAGTGTAAATATGACAAATTTGGGGTTATATGGTCATGGTACGAACTCTAGCTGCTGCGTTTTTGACCAATTGTAGCATGTTTATTAAGGAAGCTGAACAGCCACGTAAAAGTGTATTACAATAGTCCAGTCTGGAGGTCATAAAAGCATGGACCAGCTTTTCTGCATCAGAAACAGATAAGATGTTACACAGTGGAAGAAGGCAGTTTTTGTAAAAGATTTTGTAAAAGTTGCTGTCTAATATGACGCCTTAGTCTTTAACAGTGTTGGATGAGGTGACATTACACTTTTCATATTGGAAACTGTAATCAGAGAGCTTTTGTTTACTTGGATTTGGTCCAATAAGTAAAATCTGTCTTATTTGAATTTAAAATAAGGAAATTAGGAGTCATCCAATGTCTTTAAGACAGTCTGATAATTTGATAATTTAAGGTATGAATATCATCTGGTCTTGATGTAATATATAGTGTAACAGTGGAAGTTTATACTGTGACTTAATATATTATTATATATATATAATATAATATAAATAATATATTATTTTCAGCATGTATAATGTGAATAGCAGAGGGCCTAAGATAGATCTCTGAGGCAGGCCATATTTTACTGGCTTTAATTTTGATGATTCCCCAAAATGAATGAACAAAATGGTATTGGTCAGACAGGTAGGAGCAAAACCACTGAAGAGCCTGACCTTTAATGTCAACGTAATTTTGTAGACGAACTAACAGCATGACGTGGTCTATAATGTCAAATGCCACACTACGATAAAGTGGAACTTACAATGAGATGCATCCTTGGTCCGCAGATAGAAGTAAATTGTTTGTAATTTTGACCAAGGCAGTTTCTGTGTTATGATGTGGTCTGAAACCTGATTGGAACTTTGGGTCTGTAGTTACAGACTACTGACTGGGTCTGTAGTTTGCTAGTTCATTAAAATCTAGTTGTGGTTTTGTAATAAGAGGCCTAATAACTGCTTGCTTGAAAGGACTCTGGACATGAGCTAGAGATAGAGAAGAGTTAATAATATTGAGGAGGAGCTCCTCAGCTGCTGGTTCTTGCAGGGCAATTTTTAACAAATCTTCAGGTAAACTCACATGTTGCATATTTTTAATTGTATTTCATATGATTTTGATTTTCTTTGTGAGAAAGTTCATGAAGTCATTACCACTAAAGTTTGATGGTACATTGTTTTCAAGTAGTGTATGTTTATTAATTAATCTGGCAACTGTATTAAACAAAAACCTAGGATGGTTTTTATAGTTTTCTATTTTTGTGCTAACATGTGCAGTCCTTGATGTTTTTAGAGCCTTTATATATTGGGACATACTGTCCTTCCTTGCTAATCTGAAAACCTCCAGATTCAATTTTCTTCATTTCCGCTCAAGGTTTATTTCCTCTCTTCAGAGTAAGAGTCGTGCTTTTATACCATGGAGCAATACATTTCTCTTTGGCATTTTTTAATTTGATGGGTCAGACAGTGTCAAGAGTACTGGTGAATATAGAGTCCATGCTAATTGTCATTTTATCTAAATCTAAATCTGCTGAGTAGATTAGATAGATCGGGCAAGGCATCTGGAAATCTGTCTTTGGTGGTTGGGGTAATGGTTTTGCCCATTCGATAGCATAGAGCAATAAGGCTAACATCAGCGATTTGTATTATCCATGAAATAAGATGATGATCAGTGATCTCATCATTTTGAGGTGTGGTATCTATATCTATAGAGTCCAGTCTATGTGATATAATTACACCTAGTGTGTGATTACAATTAGTAACATACTTCAGTCACTACTTCTGCTTGTAATGTTCCTCAGTGCCTGAATTCTCGACAGTTTTTAGATTAATATAAAATATTAAACCATTAATATAAGTTACGAATTGCAGCTTTAATGTGACAGAGAAGAACTGCCAATGCCCCCATCTTTTTTTCCATCTATACACCATTGGAGTTTTGGTTCCTTAACACTGTCAGCCTGTTGGCTTGCTTACTGGCAGACTGCTGAAATTTACATGTGAACTGTCATGTTAATTGACTAAATGTTGCATAACCTCAGAATTACATAATGTTTTTGTAGACTGTCTGGTTACTGACAAGAATTTTGGATGCACGTCCATTTATTCAAATGATCCAAATGTGTTGTAGTTATTATCAGTTCAGTCAACTCTATATTCATTAACCAATTACGTTCCTAATATCACTAATTAGTTTAACTAATATACATTTTAATAAAGTAAGAAGCCATTCTACATGAATGTTTTGAGCCGTTGCTACCAGGAGCTCGTTGGGTAATATGGGCCATCTCATATTACCCAATTGATTCTTTCTCAGTGTTAAGTGCTTTTCGGGTAGTGCTTCAAGCATTGTAGTATTGCCACCAGGCAAACATTCAATCGTCTGATGTAATGGGTAAGGTGAAGGTGCGTGGCCCTCGAACAGGTTGAATACCAGGGGGAATGATTAAAAAGATAGGTACCACCTGTTCTGAGAAATTTTCCAATGGTGTGGCACTTTTTGAGTCTTTAGAGTCTGGACTCCCTGTGGGATTATTAGCCTCTTCTGCTCTTATCCGAGTGACAAGGGGTACTGTTTATGTCCCAGTTGTTAATGTTGGGACTAATGACATGTTGCTGTTTCCTCGCAGGGTGATAGACACACTGACTAGTGTGTATGTTGTTAGTCCACCTGCAGGGGTTACTGAGGTTACGCCTTTATTAGGAACTGTTGGTTCTCAGTCAGGTTCTCCGACTGTGCAGGAGCAGATCGATGCAGTGGATCTGTCTTTATTTTCGAAAGAAGAGCAGAATAAGCTCAGGGCCCTCCTCGTGAAGTATCAATTTATCTTTTCTGCTTTTGAGGGGGATTTTGGGTGTTCACATGATATTCCCCTCCTTGATTATGTTCCCGTGCACCAGCTGTATCAGCTTATACTTCCCTCTGAGTATGATGTGGTTAGGGCACATATTAATCAGTTATTGGACACACAGGTAACATGCAGGTAATCCGTGAAAGTTGTAGTCCCTATGCTTCTCCAATAGTGCTTGTTAAAAAAAGGATGGTAGTCTATGCATGTGCATCTTTGGACATGTTGACAGGTACCCGCTGGTTTTTCACTATGGATTTAGCCAGCGGTTATAACCAGGTTTCTGTCACTGAGGGGGAAAAGCATAAGATTGCTTTTTGCACACCATTCGTCGTTTTGTGGAAGGGGTTGCAAAGATTGCAGCCCCTCTGCATAAGCTGATAGCTAAGTTTGCTGGTGTGAAGGCTAAGCCTAGAAAATGCCCTCGTTTGGGGTTTGATGATTCCTGGAGTGAGCAGCGTAAGGAGATCTTGCCCCGGTGCTTGCATATGCTGATTTTTCCCAACCATTTATCTTGGAGCTGGATGCTAGTCATAGGGGACTGGGGGGCAATCCTTTCCCATGGATCGTGGTTGTGGTCTGAAGCCCACTGAGTGTAATATGTCAAACTACAGCCCTGTAAAGTTGGAGTTTGTGGCGCTCAAGTGGGCCATGACAGAGAAATTTAGAGAATACCTGTTGGGCAGTCTATGTATAGTTTATACGGTTAACAATCCTCTTAGTCAGAGTACCGTTGGGCTGCTCAGCTTGCGGCATTTGACTTTGAGATACAGTCATGAAAAAGTAATTGAAATGCAGATGCTGTTTCCCACCAGAACACCTCTGAATGTGGAGTGATAGGTGGATTAGCACTAGGAACTCCAGTATCTGTACCCTTTAAGCAGGCTTTTGGAGAGGCACCAGGTACTTTATGGTAGTGTCTGTTGTCCAAATGGTAGAGAGGAGGTCCTGCAGTTACTTTTGCCTGCTGTCCTGAAGTCAGAAGCATCAGCAATGTTACGTCCCGTAATATTGTGGGAGATGTTTTTTATTGTTATTTGCCTTGTTTCGACTTATTATTTTTAAATCCTTCGATGGGATGTCAGCTTGATTGATCTTCCCTGCTGACATCGTGATGACACCTCAGCCTACTATAAAGACTCATTAACTACACAAGATGGGAGAGCGCATTTGCCTTTGTTGATGGCTCTCACTTGCTTGTCATGTTGTCCATTTCTTTTGTTTGGTTGTTGTTATGGTTACGGTTTGTTGGTTTATTTTGAGTTTTTCAGATCGCTTCCTTTTCTTTTCATGTTGCTTTTTGCTTACCCGTGCTTTGACTCAGACTATTCACCTGATAGTGCTGTGGTTTGATCTCCACTTTCTTATCAAGGATTGTTGGTTTCACTCATCTCTCGACTCATAGTGTTGAGACGAGGTAAGTATGTCACGTGACCTACACAAAACAACATGTAGAATATCGCTTGTATAAAAACACTAGGGGAGAAGCGGGAGCTAAAATCTGTATTTGTTTTGTTAGTGAGTGTAGTTAGGTGGTGTTTACGCCGAAGATTTGTATTTTGTTTCCTTCTTCTTTGTTTAGATAAGCGTTGAGTTGATTGAAGTTAGTATATGTTTTGTTTTATTAATTTCATTGCTTTCAGCTCTGCTCACGTCTCACACTGTTGAGTTCCTTTCTCTCTTTTGAGGTTGCGTATATTTTGTTGTAAATAATCTTTTCTGTCCTAACTTTGGATGTCCTTATCCTCATTGTAAATACCAAAACTGAGTGTTTGTTTTTGATGTACATAATTTTTTCACTAAAGAGTTTAAGTAGATAAGTAATTTTGATTTCTGTTTGTTTCATTACTTCGCACATCTTATGTCTTTAGTAACAGACAACTCTCCGATTCTAATAGAAAAAGAAAAAAAACCCCTCTTTAATTCTTCTTTATTAATTCTCTTTGTGTCGGCTTCCTTAAGTCCTAGACGTTTAACATCATAACATCAACAGCCAAATAGGAAGTTGTAACATAATTGGGGGCTCGTTTCAAAATTCTTTTGCTGTAGTTGGGAAGTTGTTTTTGTTACTTAACTGTTATTAAATAATGAGTTGTGTGTTGTTTTGATGCAAACGTGGTTTGGGATGGGCAGCATGTCTTGTTTTTTTTGGGTAGGGTACCTATTCTTTATGACGATATATGCGAATTGTGATAATATTAAGATTGCTTATGGCGTTTAATTTGCAATGTTTTCTTGCAAATCCCTCGTTAGAGGTAATCGAAGAATGTAGAAAAGATGATTGTTTTTAATAGCTACCCACTTCAGGTTTACGATTTAAAAAAGCAGTCTTTAAAAAACAGTTTAAAACTGAAGTGATCAATCGGCTTTGTGATTTGGAGGTTTTAAAACTGCCTGATGTTGACAACGAAACCGATCCTTTTGGCGAAGGGCATGATATATTGGAAACAGGTAAAGGGGTGGTAGAGATGGCCACAGCGGAGGCTGAGGTTGATGTTGGGGTCGTTTGCCATCTTTTGAACCTTTTTCACCAGGTACTCCCAGTTCGAGAGGGGGTGTACAAACGAAAGTGCGAATCGCACGGCTCCATATGAAAGCACAGGAACGAGCGCAGGCCCGCCAAGCAGAATTGGATCTTCGTCTAGAAGTCTGCAGGCTCGAAATTGAAGCCGATAAGGAGGTTATGTAAATTGGAGAGGTTTCTTTGGGTTGGCCTAAAGATGTATGGTCGTTACTACTTCAATGCAAATTAGTTGGCAAAGCTTTAGAAGTGTACTCTACCTTATCTTTGGAAGATGGTCTGAAATATGACGTAGTGAAACTAGCCATACTGAGAGCGTATGAGTTCCGGAAGCCTATAGACAACAGTTTCGCAACCGTAAGAAAAACATTACTTTTGTGGAATTCGCACGAGAAAAGGCGATTCTTTTTGATAAATGGTGCACCTCTTGTAAGGCTGATGACTTTGTCTCACTTAGAGAACTTATGTTTTAAACAGTGTCTTCCGGAGAAGATTGTATTGTACTTAAATGAACAAAAAGTAACAACGCTATCACAAGCTGCAGTGTTAGCGGACGAGTTTGTGCTTACCCATAAGAATGTTTTTCAGACAACAGGTGCTGATAAGAGTTTGGTACCGAGGTCTTAAGTGAACGTTCAGCTGCCTAAACAAAATAGTGAGAAGTCTAAATAGACTCGAGAATGCTTTTATTGTCATAAAAAAGGACACGTGATAGCTGACTGTCTATTTTCAAAACGTAAACACAATACACAATAACCAAAAAGAAATGACAAAGACTGGGACTATATGCACAAATAGGGTTAATGTAACAATGACTCTGAAGGCAGTGAGTGAGAATCCATGTGCAGTTTAATAAGGAAACAAACTCAGAGTAAACAGGCAAGGGTCGATATCGGCAGACAGATATAGCAAGGGCATGACAAAAATCATAATCCAAAAGCAGTTCTAAAATCTGGGAAGGCAGCAAAGTACAAACAATAATCTAAACAGGCAGTAATCATCTGCCTGTTTGGATTATTGTGTGATGTGTTCAAACAGGGAATCAGAGTAAATCATGATATTGTTAATGAATACTATAACACAACACTTGAGCAGGTCTCTCTCTTGATGAAAGACTGGAAAACAGACTGTTAGCTAGGTCGAAGAGCATTACAAAGTACTCGTAGTGACCCAAACTGGTGGAGAAGGCAGTCTTCTATTGATCACCCTCCCTGGTTGAGCTTGGTATAAAATTTGGCTGATTGGAGTTGTTTTAGGGCTGCTGAAATGAGAGGTAGTGGGTAGTGAAATTTCACAGTAACATCATTGAGTCCCTGATAATCAATGCATGGACATAGCCCTCCATCCTTCTTACCCATGAAAATGCCCGCTGAGGCTGGTGAAGATGAGGGCTGAATGAAACCTTTGGCTAGTTTTTCCCCGATGTAGGTCTGCAAGAATCATAAGAATATCCAAAGCAGGGTCAAAACCACAGAAGAGATAAACTAGAAAACCACTCAGAATTGTTCACCAAGGCAAAACAAGAGTTCCCAATGAAGTAGTGTGTAGACAGAATTTAAATAGTCAGTAAATGAGGGATGATGGGAAACAAGTGTGAAGGCAATTAGCCGGGTATGTGGGATTATGGGTAATGTAGTCTAATACTTGACCTCCTGTGGTCGTTGCAGGAATCAAAGGAATTGGAGGCAGCATTCATGACAAGTAACAAGACACAGGTTAGAACAATTAGGGCTGGGGCACAGGGACAAGACTACAAAACTACAACGGGTAGTTAACCCCATGCTCTAACCACTGAGCTACAGGAAAGCCTCATTGCTCAGCGTGCACTCTTGGTTATGCTTGTAGGCACATCCAATCAGAGTGAATTTTGAGATTTTAACTCCTTCTTGATATGCAGGGATAGAATAATCCCCAAGTGTCTGCCACAAAGTGATAATGTGTGCAGATTCCACCCTTATCAGGGCAAGACTATGTTCCGAGGCTAACCAAAAACTTGCCAGGTTCTGAACTGCTCTAAAACCTTAAAAATCATCAGGTCCAACAGAATCCTAAATAATAAAATTAAATGTAATATTAGATTTATAAATTGAATAAAATCCCTATGTAACAAGTTAAAAGTTATTGGAATCTTATATCAAAAAAGCAGGTTATCCTGCAGAGAAAGACCATTCAGTGGACAGGTTTGTGTGTGCTGGGTTTGGATCTGTGGGAGCTAAATTCATATGAAAAATGTTTTTCATAAAAAGTTGCAAAAAGTGATACAAATCATGTGAAAAATCAGAACCAGATCCATTCAAATCGCTGTGGATTGTGTGCATAAAGGATTAAGAGGTGGTGCAGTTTGTGTGGCAGGTGGAGCCAGCAGAGGACCAAAAAAGAGTGAGGTGACAGCAGATGGTGCATAAGGGTGCGTCAGGATGCTCTTCCTCATTTATGCTAGAGATAGTCAAATCTTAAAAGTACTTTATTTCCACATAACCCTCATCTTCTGCAAGACAGACATTAGTTGTCTCCAATTCCGGAATTGCAGTTTTGTGGACCTGGACTACATTACCAGTCTGCTGGTAAAGATACTGTACTCCAATCAGTTCAACTGAAACACCAAAGAAACCAAAAAGAAAAATAAACCCAAATTGCATTGGGCAGCAAATCTAACAACTACAATACAATTACAATTTTAGATAATGGAAAGAATTAAGGACACAATTTTCTTTTCAAAGGAAACAATCCTCTTTCTAAACACATGCTCTCCCAGCACATTAAAATGTGGTGAAGAAAGCCAAAATAGAAGTGAGACTCCTGCATGACCTCAGAGGTTGCAGCAGCTGCTCTGTCTTCATTCCACCTGTCCAATCTATCCAACGAGTAGGGATGGAAAAATGTATCATTGGGTAGAGTCCCTGAAATTATAATGACAAAACAACCATAACTACAACCATAATAATTAATTTAAACATTTTGTATTGGAATGAATCGGTTTAGGTGTAGGTGTAATGATTCTAGTGGTGTCTCTGGGACTTTCATATCTCAGCCATTCAAGCTGAATTGGTGAGAGACACACCCATAGTGTCACGTCCCCTTTCACCTTTGAAGGGCTCAATCAGCTGAGTAATGAGATCCATAGTTTCAGATGTGCTGCAGGTTTTTGTTTTACAGTTAAGGTCCAGGTCCTCCTGGTCCCACAAGAAAACACACTGGATGAGATGAGCCATAAAGGTTGCAAACAGTTGATGGAAGTTATGCAAATCCCAGCGATTCTTCTCATTAAATGCCATGAAATGTCATTATGCCATATGCATAGCCCAATTCCCATATTCTCCCAATCCAGAGAAAGAAGAGGGTGACCAAAGTAGCATTCTGTGCCTTGCACTCCAGTTATAGCAAAAGGGCACTGTGGATAATAGCACCACATCCTGTCCACCTTGGTGAAGTCAATTTGTGGTTGATTTTGGGCTGAACACTTAAAACCTTTGATATCCGAAGCTGAACAGATGGCAATGTGTGAGTCTAGCCCACCGGAAGGCAAACTTTTCTACATGTGCAAAATACAAAGGCAAGGTTTTTTAATTGCATTTCATACACACATGTAATAAACTCACCAAAAAAGGCCTTTAGATATTTTGATGTTCACTGGACATTTGGGATCCCAACTTTTACAGATCTGCCAATTGAAAAGAATAAAGACAATACAAATTAAGCAGATCTACATAACTGCTACTAGAGTTTACATTACTCCAATGTCTGCTTACTTAGTTGGGTCCCCAGTGATGTAAACAGTCTTCAAACAGTTTTACCAGTTAAATCCCAGCTCTGTGGATTGTCTGTTTTTCCAGACTGTGTAGACCTGCTGGACTCTTTTGAGATGGGGGTATGCTGGGAGGTATTAATGTCCATATTTAACGTCTTATACTGAATGGACCCTCTGGGAAAAGCTTAATGTACTTAAAAAGGCTGCTTTATTAGCCCATTGGTTTCTGGAGTGTTTTACCTCAAATAGTCTGAAACCTCAGATAGAATAATCCAGTGCATTTTTAGCAACCCACCTAAAATCTGGCTTCTGAAGGCTCCAGGCTGGATTTCATGCTGTCTTAAAAGGTTTGTTTTATTGCCTGGATCTTCAACCTGGCACAGTACAACTTTTCTTGAAGACTCTAAGAACTTATCTGGGGACAGACATATTTAATGTTCATATACATTTTCAGTTTGTTACCTTAAAGCTTGTAATTTTCATACACTGATGTAACCGAGACTGAGATCGTTTCCACAGACAAAACAATAGTAAACATAGTAATTACATATGTTAACAGTTGTGAACCATACTTTAATCATTAAAACCTGCCAAGGGAGCATGATTACCTCAGGGGTATCTGGGGTTGTGTCATAAAGTTACTGCTCTGTTCATGATCAAAACTGTCATGAACTGTGAGGAAACAACCTAGTCGCAGAACAGCTTTTCACAAAAATGTATTAATTTAAACAAAAACTTACACAAGGAGGCAATGAGAACCAAAACAAGACTTAAATTACTTAAAAATAAGTTTTGACTACTCGAAACCAAAACAAGACTTGAAAGATTTGAGCTCTTTAAACAAGACACAATGCAATATACAATAATCATCTAGAAGCAAGACAAAAAGCAAAAACAGCAAACAATACACCAGCATGAGACAGCAGACACAAGGGCAATAAAAAAGAGGGCAAACAAGGCAGGTAACAAGAGCAAGAAGGTGAGGGGCATGAACTAATGATGAGGAAAGAAGAGGGCAGGGTCAGGGCACAAGACAGGAGCGCACATGACACAAAGTAAACAAAAAATGTCATGTGCTTCCACAGATCACAAAAGACACAGAGCATGAGTCTAGACCCTGACTCTAAGATGCATGAACCAAGACTAGAATAGAGTCAGGATCCAAACATCATGCTCTGACACAAAACACAAGGGCTGTCGGGATCCTGGCATGAGAATTTAGAAAAAAAACAAGACAAGGAAGCCAGGGCCCTGAAAAAAAAAACTTAAAAATTTTCCATAAATATTTTCTTTATAGTGCTGGCAAGTAATGAAATAAAATAATTTACCTCCATTTAGATAGTGGCACATAATGCACCCATCATGTAGAAACAATTTAATGAAAATAACCTCCTCTTTAATTGTTCAAATTCTTGGTAAAATTCTTAACGCCCTTATTGCAATTAGTCAATTCTTGTAGTGAAATCAGTTTTGATTGGACACCACTACCAAGAAAGAGCAAGACTAATGAGCAACTTAGGGGGCCATCTGTATAAAGCTCTAGGAGGAGCATAGTACTACTTTACCTGCATCCCACTCTAGGGAAGGCAAATGACCCAACATAGTAATGAGGGTGTTGCCCTGCACACATCCAAGAGGATCAAAAATCTTAGGGGAACTAGATAATGGTCCAAGTAGCCCCAACCACCAGAACCAATGTCCTTTTTTTTCTTCCTGAGGGTCTTAAGGGGAGCAGGGGACACTCTGTTGTGAGGGTGCTACTCTATTTATATCGCAGAGGACCAACATTCCAAGGGGAGCTAGTAAGGACTAGCTGCCATCACGTACAACCACTATCCTCTCTAACAAGCTCCATAGAGAGCATAGAACGCACTTGGTGAGGGTGCTACTCCACACTTACCCTAGGGCCTGAATTCCAGATGAAGCTAACAGAGAGCTAGCTACAATTGCTCAAAAGTAGTTTCCCTTAATGGAGCTCTAGGAAAGCAAGGGATCTTCCGTGGTAAGGGAACTGCCCTTTGCTTGACCCAGGGGGTCTGTAGCCCAAAAGAAGCCAACAAAAGAGCCAGCTCTTATGGGTGGAGGACCCTCTATAGTGAGGGTGCTATTCCAAAACAACCCAGAAGACAGCAGTCGAAAAGGAGCCGCACAGTACCCGCCTGCATAGCCATATATATGCCCTGCCAATGAGCTGTGATGTGACCTGGAGTGGTCCGTTTGGCAGTGTCAGAGTCTGTAGAGATGATGTCCATTGAAAGAAAGCCTGTACGCGTATAATCAATGGGAGGCCTTTTCACTTACTCATTCTCTCTCGCTCCCTCTACATTTGTGGAATTCGTCCGCGAATGCATGAAGAAATGAGAAGAGTACAGCTTCTTCCATCATCTCTTCACCTCATTGTGAAGATCAGAAAGGAAGGGCAGACTCATGGGAAGTTTTGTTCAGAAATTGTTCAGCCACAAGTGATCTCCGGCTTCTCATGCTGCCAAGGGATATCTAATCTCACTGTAGCACAAAATATGACCTCCAACAACTTCTCATATGCGGGGCAGTTGGGCTGAGGGGGATCACTCATGATTTTGCCCTTCTAAGCCACATCCTGAATTTCCTGTCTCGCTTGCAGCAGGAGGCTGTCCAGGGGATCAGAGGACACAGGTAAAGGCTCTGCCTGACTGAAGTGGGCCAATTAAGTTGGCGTAATTAGACATGAGATTCAGACACAGGCGTTCTCCATAGCGTCAAACCAGAAGCATTGTCTAGTTTCCTCAAAAGGTTTAAAACCATATTACCAGCAAAAACGAACATCGTTCCAGTGGCCAAGTCAAATATGTTAAATAATGTAGTCAAAGGTTTAATAACACTTAAAAAAAATAGATGCAACCCTAACTCCAAAAGAAGATTTAAATGAAATACAAAGACATTGTTTAAAGTAATGAGTAATTGCAATGTGGTCTTTATTGTCCTTTTGTGCATTGTGTGTGCATATTATAATGAAAGGCATGATGGTGTCTATCCTTAAAAGTTCTTGTTAACACTAAAAGGATAACTGTTATTGTAACCCCAACTTGATTCCAGAGATAAGTAAAATTGTATATAGTTTTAAATTCATTATTGTATACTTATATAATTTTATATAAGTCAAACATGTTGTGTGAGAATAAATAATACTAATAATTACCTTTAAAAAAGAAGAAAATAAATCTGATTTGATGTAATTGAAAAATCGGCGAATGAGGAAAAAAACACTTTGAAGCCCAGCTCCTGCTGAGTCAGCAGACGCAGAGAGCACAATCGGTACAGAGGAGAGCAGAACAGAAAACAGAACCAGTCTTAAACCTGGATAATACAAGTTTAAATTGATGCATTTGATTAGAAACCCTTTGGAATTCAATAGGGGAACGTAATATTTAAATGAGTCAGTTATTGTTTTCTTTGGGGGTATTTCAATCTTGCATATTACCGTGTGGAAATACTGGATATGGTGAATTACTGTGTTAATTGCTGTTTATTGTGAAATAAGCCTGTTTAGATTCAAATGTTTATTGAAATTGTAAAATGTGTTAATTGCATTTGGTTTTGTGTTGTTTTATAATGTAAAAGTTATTTGTTGAGTTAATTAATCTCACGCAGAGCTGAATTTCACATGGCTTGACGCGATACATGTGATTATTGCAAACATTTTCGTTATGTTAATGTTGTTTGTGAGATAAGGAAATTACTTATCTGAGGGTTTTTGAACACAGATAAATATATGATGTGCTGCAACCTCTGACTTTTATTAGGTCAAGTTTTTTTAATTCACCGGAAAGTTCCGTTGATGGCGAGCTACCCAGTTGAATAGTAGGAGAGAAGAGGAAAGTTATTACATTTAGGCTTTTATCCAAAGCGACTTACATTGCATTATACTACACATTGATTACTATACATTGAGTATTTGCAATCCCTGGGATCGAACCCATGACCTTGGGCGTTGTTAACGCCATGCTCTAACCACTGAGCTACAGGAAAGCTCAGAAAATTTCAATACAAACACGGTGTGATCGTATGCGCGAAAGCGTTAAGAGACATGGAGTTAGTTTCCATTATTATGCTGATGATACTCAGCTATACATTTCTTCTAGGCCCAATGAGACTCATAAATTCACTAAACTAACAGATTGCATAGTCGATATCAAAACTTGG
>JAZGTI010013851.1:0-14527 GCA_036877585.1 Botia kubotai
TACGCATATTAAGAAGTAGCCCTGGCATATTTTTGCTATTTTTTGCTCTCCTTTAATGATTTTCTATTTCCGTTTCTGGGCACTTGTGCTGTGTTTTTAGCCAAATAGTTCCCGTCAGCCAAAACACACAAACTAAATGTTGCATTGGGGTTTTTCATTTGCCAGAGGTTCTCTGGAAAGCTTCGTTTACTTTACAGAACAGTGTAAAATTCCAGGCATAATTTGACAGGTCGTACCGTGGTTTCTCGTACAGCACGAGTACCCCGACTTTAAATGAGGCCGTATTCCCACTTTTTCCGACACCACCACTTCGGATGCAGGGAATGACTTTCACATCAAGTAAGGCTACTTCCTCCATCTTCAAACAGTGTCTTCAGGGATGCTGGAGCTGCAAATTAAGCTTTGACAGTATAAGCATTTTAAACGCACCCTTTTGAACACCAGTTGAAACCAGTAACTCGCGGTGGGGCTGGAAAGCTCCTTCCAGTACCTGCCTTCCCCACGACTGCTCACCTCAAGCCTGGAATTTTACACTGTTGATCCGAGGTGACGACCAAGTAAATATCCAAAAAGTTCCCCATACCAGAATTAAGGAAAACAAAAGTGTAATTTTACACCTTCTACTTCAAAGCGACGCCACACCTAGCTAACAGTTTTAAGTTGAAAGAAGGTTTCTTAGAATTTCCATTAAGTTACAAAAAGTTTGAGTTCAAAATGGCAAACATTTTTAGATGTTGTACTAACATTTAATTCTGTAACATTTATAAAATGTTCCACTTAACTACTTAAAAGTAGCATTTTTGACACATAACATTAAAAAAACGCTTTATTAACATGCAATAAAGCATACTGCGAAAACACCGTTTTGGCTAACTTTGAGAGAACTTTTAGGGAACATCAGCCAATGTTCTGAGAACATTTCCTGATAGCTGGGCAAGCTTTGTATTCGCAGGCTGTCTGGGAATTTTGAAAGCATTTCATAATGCCAACACAAGATAAGTTCGTATACATGACGTACGTTAAAGGAAATTAAACATAAAGCTAATATTTGCTAAGTTTGATTAAGTTCACAAGTTTGTTGACACGGTCAGGTCAGGTTGTTGTTATCTAGCAGATCTATCATTCTCAGGCTGCCCTCCGCCTGCATGTCTCGCATAACTAGCCAGCCTACATGACACCCGGACAGATTGGGTTAGCTCACGTTAGCTAATACAGCCTGTCATAACAGCTGACAAACGGAGGGGTCAAAACAATGACTTTCAATCTTAAACGCAGTTCTTCAGATTTCACACTTGTGATGGTGTAAGAACGACAGAAAAGAAGGCATGTGAACGAGAGAAAAATCTATATCTGTCTGTCTGTCTGTCTGTCTGTCTCTTCCTCTCAATACTGTAGTCCTTAACGTTAATGTACAGAAATCTGTTTAATTCCAAAGGTCAAAGAGAGGCTGGAAAGTGCTCATCTAAAGTATGACATTTCAGTGCAAGAACACCGATTTTAAGTGGACTTCGGGGGATATTGGCACGGAAGTCTACAATATGGCCCCTTTTACGACGTAAACATTAGCAAACAGCTTTTCTCCTCCAAGTGTACCACTGGAAAAATCTCTGTCCAGTGGATTTAAACCACCAACCGGAGCCAATAACCTTATCTCGGGCATTTAATTTAATATTAGCCCCGGGGTATAAGAATTTACTCTGAGCCTATTTGGTTTTCTAGCCATCTGTCTATCTGTCCATCCAAGGTTGGTTTTCCACTACATTTCCACTAAATAACAGCCCTGCCCCTCACTATGGCAGTTTAAATGCTTATACTCCTTGTCAAGGGATGTTTTGGACCCAGAATGCACCAGGGCATTTGTAACGTGCCCAGTCTGGAAGTGGCAAATCCATCGTTTGGGGCCACCAGCACTGGGCAGACTCACGTACCGGTAAACAAAGAGCCACACCATCATGCAGATGACAGGAATCCCGTGCGCCCCCTCTGTGCCAACCTAAGTTGTCGACCAAGCCAGAGAACGGAGCGCTGAAGGCTTAGCTGTTCATCAAAGGCGAACCGCTTATCTCTCGCCACAGAGAGTTGAGCTGCGTCATTCCTGAACAGCCACTGACCGACTAATGCTGGGAAAAACTGATTTCTGATGAAGGATGCAAAAAGACTTTATAAATAGCTACACAGGCGCCATTAAAACGTTACTATTTTCTCCCTTCTCAGAAGGAGAACAGCACTTTTTTACTTTGAGATTAACTTGTAGCGCCCTCGTCGAGCCCCATCCCCGATGAGTTATTTATAAATCTCGAATAATTCAAATTCATCACACAACATGCAGCTTAATAAAGCTACATCTTCCATCTGGCGGGATTACCTTTGATTTTTGCATGTTTTTCAGCCCCAAAAAAATGTGCTATCCCAGAAAATCGCTTCAAGATGTCTGGTGAAACGAGATGGAAAGATTGAGGAAAACAGAACCGGGCAGATACACACACAGAGATACAAATGACTCATGAGTGTCAGAGAGCTGATCATTTATTTATAATCGGCTTAAGGCCGTGACTGCAGTTGTTGATGTGATGAAGAGTCTCTGGTCGTACGTAAGACATGCTTGTAGCTCGTCAAATACACGCAATGCTTTGACATATGAAAGCCTGACAGCAAAATGGCCACCAAAACTTGCTGTGCAAATTGTTAACGTACTGTGGCTCGGGTGAATAAAGAAACCACAAAGACGAAGAAAAAACACGAAGCGTTTCATCCTTGAAAGACAGAAACAACAAAGACAAAGGATGACGAGGTTTTGAGAAACTTCAAACCTGTTTTCTTTGTCCAAACACAGTTTCTGTCGACTAGCCTGCGGTTATAAACCACCAATATCCAGTCATGCTGGGTTTATCCAGTCATGCTGAAAATGGGGGTCAGGACTCTTAATTAATAAACGTTAATCAGCCTTAAATGCTGTAATACTACATGAAAACATCAAATTTTACAGCTTCCAGGCGTGACCTTCAAAACAAGGACCTATTTTTGGTGTGGAGGAGAAGTGAAGACCTCGTACTCAAATGATGAAACTTCATTAGAAACATGACCTGGGCTAACGGTCCTGTAGCCCTGAAAAATGTTAATTATTTGGACAAAATTTCAGACACGCGCGACGGACAAATTCTACAGAGTGTACCGTTGGGCCCAGAGTACCTGAAAATGACCTCATAAGAAGCCCAAAGAGATTGACTACACTCTCCTGTGTGTGATGAAGACAGTTAACTGAGGTAAGTAACACAGAGAAACCCACTTACACATGATGCTGAGTAGCCATGGATACAAAGTGTGATGTACGCCTGGGGAACAACTAATGTGCATTTTGTGTACTATTAGTGGTTTTAAACAGAATTTTAATCTGTGTTTTGTTTTATTTAGGCTGACGTGACAAGATTGGCTCAACCAATGGGGTGAGTTTAAGGTGGGGCTAGCTGTTTGTCTGACCAATGGCAGATTGTTTTGAGTAAAAACAATCTTTGTTTTTGCAATACTGTTTCACGGCTGAGTGATACAGAAAATGACGCATGTTTAACATTTCGCTTGCAATTCGAAAGATAATTGAACCTTTAATGCAACTTAAAGCTGTGCATGAATACATGCGTCCCCTGAGAATCAAACCCATGAGTTTGGTGTTGCAAGCACCATGCTCTACCAGTTGAACTACAGGAAAACTGTTGGATCAGAAAGGGAGGGATGGAGAAATAGCACAGTTCAGTTTAAATTTGGAAGCTGATAACAATTACTGTGACAACAGTCAAAAAACCCACAAAGGAAAGTTGACTAAAATGACTTGTAAACAATTAAACCTGTCGTAAGCGATCGAAAGGGTTTAACACCTTTTACCGGCAAAAAAAAAAACAAGTGCCCTCCAACGCAATTAAATGAGTCAAGGCGACACATGGTGTTGCGAATGGAATTGGCTTTTTGAATACATTATTGCAATTTGGACCACAAAAGACACGTTGTTCCCCCCCGCGGACATAAAGGGACGGAAATCACGCATTAAAGATGCCGTGGGACTCCGTTTGACCGCGTGCCGTGACGTTTAGCTGCCGCATTACTGACGCCACTTCAATAGGTTTAGACAAAAATTACCTAAATGCTTCTTTTGATTTTGTTGGCTGAGAGCATTTCACAGCTTTTGGCACAGCGGTGGGCCGGCGACAGTAAGTCATTTCATTCTTTTACAGCGTATTTGTTCAGCGCATCAAAAGAGAGACGAGCAAATAGCGAATTAGGAACGAGCGTCTGAGGGAAAATAAACCAAATGTTTCGTAATTCAGTCGAACAGTTTGTCTGAGATGTTGTTTCACTTTATGCAAACAAAGGACAAAAACATGTTCAAATCAATGCACAATCGTTATGTTTGCCTTGTCAATATAACGAGCAGGAGAACACCCTTAACGGTTTTTGTATAACTTTATTTAAAAGGATTTACAACACAATTTTGTACATAACGTACAGACAATTTGGTTCTGAGGAGAAAATAAATCATGCACAAAATGAAACAACAAACTTCTAAAAGAAACATCGTCTCGGCACTGAACACTCAAACTAAGATTGTATTTTTATCTGAAAATCATATCCTGTACAAGACCTGGGGGAACAGAAAAAGGTTTTGATATCTCTGTCTAGTTTCAATATCCTTCAAGTTTATTTACAAATAGAAGCTGAATTTTAAATCTACTGTGAATCTAAAAAACAAAATAAGCTGCAACAGCTTTTTACAGAGGCTCAAATCTACTTGGCTGCCCACAATAAAAAAAATCAAGATGTCTTCTTCATGGTACAGAAAATTCTAACTGTGTGGCTGACCTGTATTGATTCAGAAATCAAGGAGAACAAAAGCCTATGAACATCAGCCTATGAACATGAGAACTTTGAACGAAGCCTTCAAGAACAAATACAGGAGCCCGGGAACACGTATGTAAATCAAATCAATTTGCATAATATGTTTTAGTGTAGGTGTTGTATTTTGGTGTCGCAAAATTTAAAAGTAAATCAAGCAGACAAAATGTAATTCGTCAAGGGAAACCTACGACAGGTCCTGACAGATAACAGACTGTGTGACTGATGGACAGACAAACTCGGTTGTGTTTATCCATTTTACCGCTAATAATTATTTTTGGTTGATAAACTGTGTTTATCAACAACAAACCAAAATTTAGCAACACAGAAGTGTGTCAGATTTGCTCCTGTCAGATAAACCCTTAAAACATCTCACCACGTAATTCTCTAACAGAGAGAAGCTACAAAATCGTGCTGTAGCTCTTCCATATAATACTTTCTTTTCAAGTTTAACAGAAAAATATTGGCATTGACATGAGCGTACGTAAAATTATCTCTTCAAAACAATGCTGAACTAGTTCTACTGGATCAGAATCATGGAATCAAAACTCTCTTATCTGACTCCTAAACATACACAGATATTTTAAAGGGACGGTAACGCATAAATTCAAACCCTGTCACCATTGACTCTTATCAGAAGTGAATGGTAATCAAGAGCTGTTAAGCTGAAAAAAATGACAATCTGTAGCTACACTTTAACTTCGCTTGAGGAAAAGTTCAAGAGTTAAGATTCAATGTAATCTCTTCAGCAGCTCTCGAATTTCACTCACATTTGCGTTTCATGTCGGTACTGCCGACAATCTGTCACGTAACCAACCGCATCACACCAAATTTGAATATGCGCATATATTTTAAATCGCACAAATGAGATTTGTGAGCTACACAGAGGGGAATATTTTCAGTGAAAATGAATCACATTTTCAGTGAAATATGAACGGTCTGTTTCCCAATAAAGGCTTCAGAAAATTATAAGGACCGCATTCAAAAAGATTTTTGTCATTTCTGGAGCCTAACAGCTTCTGGCTGCCACTCGCTTTCATTGTATTGAACGAATGAATGAACATGCTGCTCATCATCTTATTTTGTGCTCGATGAAAGAAGAAACATTATAAAGGTTCGTAACGACATGAGGGCGAATCAAAGACTTTTCAATTTTGGGTGAAATGTCCCTTTAAATGCTGGCTTAGATGGGTCATTTTAATATACACTTTGCTGTACTCTCGTTTTGGCTTGGGTCAAAAGTAGCGCATGTAGGTCAGCGTAAAAAAATGTGAAGAGAAATTAAATATAAGAACAGACAGGAAACAAAGTTCCCCAAAAAATCGTTCTCTACTGAATAAAAGAGACCTTTCAAAAGTAATGCTAGGTCACAAAAAGAGGAGCAGCAACGGAGGAGAGCGGCATGCCACCTAATTTGCGACAGGGCCCGATTTTATCTGCTGCGATTTCTTGCATCTCGGCAGTGACGGCGCTCATTAAAATCAGAAGAGGATGAGAGTGCATAAAAGATTGACAAGCAGAACAGACTCTGTGCCTTTCATCTGCCTCAGCGTTTGCCAGATTCAACTGGAGGAAAATGATGTGAAAAATAAAAAAAATCTCCGAACGCAAACACGGATTCGCTCGAGGGCTTCTTAATTAGGTCCTGTGGGAAACATCCTGGCCACAGAATTTGGGTTTTAGGGTATTTACTGCGGGTTGTTAAGACACCACTGCCTGACAGAAATGTATCCGAGTTTGATGAGGGCGATAAAGGAGGGCGGGCGAGGTTTTCTGGGAAGGAACGCGGGACGAGCCTGTCAGTCCGGGTTCTGGCACGATTATGTCAGCGGTTGAGATGAACGGTTCTAATTAGTGAAACCGACCGGCTTCATTTATGAGTTTTACGGTACTTAAAGAAAAAGCCAGGGAGAAATGAAAGGAAAGGGACTTATGGGTAATAATAAAGACTTTACTGCCCTCTAGTGGTCACATAACAGTTCAGAGCAGTAGTGATGGGTGGGAGAGACAGAGAGAGGTTCAAAATGAGTGAGGGAACGAGGAAGAATTCAGAGCAGAGAATAGATGGGAGGGGCATCAGCTCAGTTGCCGCCCACTCCAGCGGATGACCACGCCCCCGTGCTGCTGCTGAGAGCTGATTTGCCTTTATGCCGTTGACCGCCCCGCCTCCTGCCACTGACAACAGACTTCGGCTAAAAGAAAACACAACAACAACAACAACAACAACAACTTAGTGCTTGTATTAGTCCAGTATTCTCACAAGACTTTGAAGGGCATTAAAATACTTTGTTTTCACATAAAACCAATACAATACCGTAGTTATAAAAATGGTTTTCTGCAAAATAGCGCTGCACTTTGCTAATGAAGGCGGTCATTTATTTACTGTAATTAACACCATTTTCTTTAATGTTTTGCAACTAAACGGTGCGTTTTATAGATCAGACGCCTCTTAATTTTCTGTCCATTTAAGTTAATGGCAATTAAAGAGAACTGACTTTAAAAACAACTTTCATTCCCGCGCAGTAAATTAAAACATTCACGAGGATGAATAAACACAAATTCTTTAAACGCTATTAAAAATGAACAAAGAGGAGGCAGGCGGCTGTGACATTAGCAGAAAAATCAATTAACCACTTAAAGTTAAAAAAGTTGACCCGTCGCATTCTAATACTACTAAAGCAATAAATTACGTTAATTACGTGAATAATAACGAATAATGACCATAAACCTTCTTTTCAGCACTTAATCCTCCTCAGTGATTTTCACTACAGCTTATTATATTTTAAGAAGCTTTTAAAATTTGACCTTCAAAGGGTTAACAGCCCATTTACCTTCACTTCAAACCGGTTTCTGCCTCTTTCATCCTTTACCTTATTCTCTTTTTTGTTTCTGCTTTTATAAAGAATCTCCTCCCGTCCTGCTGTCGACCAGTACAAGCCACAGACAGCGTGAAAGGAAACAGGACACTTTGGAGTAAATTTGGGATCAAAAGGGAATTTTCAACGAGTGGAATATCATGTGCAGCGGAAAAGGAATAATATAAAAAACAGAAATCTCCAAAAGGAGATAAAGAGAACATTCCCAGATAACAGAGACATCAGAGGCTGTTTTGAAAGAATTAA
Organism: Botia kubotai; assembly: GCA_036877585.1. Lineage (NCBI taxonomy): Eukaryota > Metazoa > Chordata > Actinopteri > Cypriniformes > Botiidae > Botia > Botia kubotai. Next base: position 8,004 of record JAZGTI010013851.1, read on the forward strand.
TCAAGATATTAATCGCGAAACCCTGACAAACATGATAGGAAAACTGTTCCCTCAGGTGGTTAGGTAAATGTGTTGTGTGCTTTGATTTTAATCTCGAGTACATCAAACATGCTTGTGTAAAAATTACCAAGCAAATCCTCAGAGAAATGTCTGCGACTGTGTATTTCTCGTCACGTTTGTAATTTATTGTGACGCTTGTTAAATATTGTAACTAAAGCTAATGGTCTAAATTGTAAAAATTGGTTGTTGAGAATTGTCTCTCTCTCACCAGCTGTCCTGCTGGAGAGCTCGCTTCTACGTGTGAGGTCTCCTCGCTGCCTCCTAAACCTCCTTCCACCTGTGACGAGCTTTTCTTGGTAGACGACATCTTGGCCTGAGGCTTCGTTTGAAACAGCTGTCGAAAACAATACACGGTTTTGTGATGAAACGCACAGACAACTTTTATGATACAAAACGTTTGGTTTAAACATAAATATTCTGTGTTAACAGGCACACTTTAATTATGCACATCTCCAAACATCAGCCAATATAGTCAAACCAACTCAAATAGCGTTTTAATGCCAATTCTGAAATCATCGTCCTGGATACTGGTCAACAGTCGAGGTATAGTACAATATTTTCATATAGCAACTATTTCTTGCATAGCAACACGGCTACAGGGTCGTGACTATGTTAACGATTCTGCTTAATTAAGCATCTTTTTATCTCGTTAGACGAGATGACCACTTTTGACCTCTGACCTTGGTGATAGTACCCACAGCCTTGGTCCGTCCCTCCCTGAAGACGAGTCTCTGCTCCGTGTGAAGGTACTCGGGGGTCTTGATGAACCGGAAGTGGACGGTGGCTTTGTCGCCCGTTCGTAAACAGTCTTTGTTCATGCCGATGATGGTGGCCGTCTGCCTGATGCTACCACAGTGAACTATGACGCATACAGACAGCATAAAGTATTTGTACGTTTTTGCACTTGCGTCACTGCTCGCGTCTAAAAAGTAAAACAACTAACATGTTTTGTACATGAAAATTTACAACATTTCTGTCAAATTGGTGATAAAAAATAACCTGCACAAATAAATAGTATATAAAAAAGTATTTATATAAACATCATATTGATTGCATACATTAATATTTAATTAGAGCACAAATATTGCCTAAATAAAGACAGGGAGCCAAGTGAGTAAATTCAAATCTAACTGCATGTTTTAAAACCTCACATTATTTGATCTTCAAAAAAAACATTCAAAAACGTTTTGGAAACAAACGTATAACGCATCACATCTGTGTCGGCTGTACTGACCCATAGCCTGGTATCTCGGCGATATCGTGGTCGGGTGATGCAGTACCAGAATCTCTGCCTCAAACTCCCAGCATGCCTGTGGGTTGAGGCGGGGCGACACCATCACCATTCCCTTCCTGATGGACGAACGCTTGATCTTTTTCAGAGAGAAAGAGGCCGTCTGTCCCCCTCGCACTTCCTTCACAGGCATGCGCTTGCGGTGGATGGATTTGACTGCTATGGAAATGAAGGCACCCAGAGGATCAGGGCCGAGGAGCAGCGTGTCGTTCAGGCGTATTATTCCGCGTAAAGTAGTCCCTGATACCACCGTGCCCACGCCCTGAGGACCACATGAAAATAAGTAAGACAGAAGAACCAATTAACCAGACAGAACCAATTCAAACAAGTGTTTTACCGGCACTGAATACGTGTCATCAATCTGAAACTCTGGAGGCTCTTCATCAGTAAACGCTGTTCTGGAGGACAGCAGGTTCAAGAACATCTTCAACAGGTCCATGTTTTCACCCGTTACGTTAGAGATCTGGAAAATCGGACACATCCTACACACACACACCAATGTGTGTTTTAGTTTAGGCTGGTTTCTAGGGTGTTGCTATGCAGTTGCTAGGACCTCGCTAGGTGGTTCCTAGAATGTTCCGGCCCAGGTGTTTGCCCAAGTGAAGAGTGTAAAATACCTTTCTGAGCTAAAGTTTGAGGCTGTGACAATGACGTCATCCTTGTTCTGGACCAGAACTGGAATTTTTCGGCATCCTGGAGACTTCAGTAACCTCTGTAATAACTTTAAAGTCTCTGCAACACACGACCAAAACGGATGTGTCACATTTTTGCGTATCGCACGTGTCTAGAGCAGAACGTGTTCTTTGCGTTACCTTGCAAAATGTTAGCGGGACACATGTCTATTTTTGTGACCACCACAAAGACGGGAACGTTCAGGGCCAGAGCCAGACCGAGGTGCTCTTTGGTCATGCCAACGATTCCAGCGTTGCTGCCCACCTTTAGGACAAGGAGAAGAACACTGATTAAACCAAAGACCATAAAAACTTTAACGGGCCACGTACGTACATCTGAGGCCCCTCCTATTCCATCTTCACTCTCACCATCAGCATGCAGAAGTCTGGCAGGTGCCCCGTCATGCCAAACACGGTGGTCTTCAGATATTTCTCGTGCCCTGCCAGGTCGATGAAGGTGATGACTTTGGAGGACCTCTCGCAGATCTTCGTCCAGTCCAGGCTGCCGCCGTGGCCGTCTGGTTTGTTGACCACCTGCCCCTCTTGGTCGAATCCCAGGATGTCGTTGCCGACGCTGCTGGTGCGACCGCTCTCCATCTCGTGTTTGTGGCGGAAGAGCTTCTGTCGGGCGAATCCACGACCATTGTCCAGTTCGCCGTGGGTGAGGACGCCCAGCAGTGTGCTTTTACCAGCATCTACATTCCCTACAACTGCAACCCTGAGAGTGAAGCGCGGTCACAGTTGGAACGTGGAAAATTGTTACATTATGGCATATGAAGTCTGATTGGTCCCTCATCTTCCTAACATAACTGTAAATCAAATATCAATATGTTCTGATTGATCGAGTGATTTTCATTAACCCAGACATGTCCCTTTGCATGTGGTTGTATACAGTGTTAAGTCACGTGGTTTGTGAAACCATCTCTCAGACCTGACTTCCAAGAAGTCGGCCTCTCCCACCCGTCGTCTTATGAGGTAATCTCTCACTCGTCCCTCGGCCTCCACTCTCTCTCTCAGCAGAATCAGATCAGCCTCAACCTGTTCACACAGAGACTGCACGGTGGCGACAGATGCGTCCATATCCTTCTCATCCAGACCGTAATCACCACCGTCTGGAAGGAAAGAGACGTGCAGAAATCCATCAGCTCTCTAAATAGCCCGTTTACCTCAGGGAACGTCACGACAGAGTCATTAGCGTGCTCTCTAAACTATCATAATGCCAAATAAAGCCATCGCAGATGTGAGACGATCATGAAGGAACGCTAAACAGTTATCGAAAGCAAAGATGACTTGAAGGGGAAAGAAAGACAAGAAAAAGACACAAATGTATACGAGGGAATGAATGGTGCTGAAGACTCGCTAAGTCAACCAAGTAGCGTTAACACACGACCTTTGACCCCAGGGGGTCACTCAGTCGGACATATAAAAGCACAATGAATAATAATTATAATAATTATTATAATATAATAAATAATAATGGCCTTTTCATGCCATAAGAACAAAGCACACTCATTTTTAAAATAAAAGTTTATTTAACTAGATTCAAGCAAACTTTTCAAAATATTATGCATCACACTACATGTGGTTCTTACTAAGAGTACAGCAATATGATAAATTAAATTAAAAATAGGTTTAATAACATGAGAAAGGACATACAAACGCACAGAGTGACCTAAAATATAATCTACTGAATAACAGAAGTGTGTGTACAGACTCACAACACTTGAAATCAACACAAAGCAAAACCAGTAAGAAGCCAGAGTGTTTCAACATGAGATCTGACCTGTGCCCATCCCGACCACATAGATGGTCTCTCCACTGCCCTCCTCCATCCGCTCCTGCAGCTGTGACAGCAGACAGTCATACTGCTGTCCTGTGGGACTGACCAGCGCAAACTGACAACAAACAACACAAACCATCAACACAACACACACACACACACACCAAAGACTTCAAGTGATTCCTTTACTAAACTCTGAGGACTACAAAACAAGACACTTATCATTTTGAACAGCATATGTATTGGTGTGAGACTTATTTTTGTTAAACGTTCTGCTTTAAAACGTTATTTAATATGCCACTTGGTGTCATAATAAATCAGTGCTCAGCAACTGAACTGGAATCAGTTTTAAAGGTTTTTTTGTCGCATGCACCGTAACTGACGCGCTCGTGTAAACTTCTTTAAATTCACGCTTGTTCGTTTAATATAATAAATACTGTGCATACGGGTTTGTAACTCCGGGCAGACAGAGCTGAACTGCCACCTGGCACACACACACAAAAAGTGTCAACGTGTCACCCATGCAACGACGCTCAATGTACGTCTGAACTTTTTAACAGGTTTTAAACACCGTGCATTGTTTAAACAAACAGTTGCTTTGGACAGACAAGCGTTCAGATCAGCTGTCAGGCCTCAGATCCACCTTGCTGAAGAGATCCAGCTGATCCCCGGCGTCTCCGTTCTGATCGTCGCCGGTGTCGCTGTTCTCAGCTTCGGTCGGGTCTTCCGCGCAGCCCGCGTCCGGAGCAAACATGCACGCCGGCACCACTGACTCCACCGCCGGGGTGAGACCGGACTCCGTCGCCGCCATTGATGTGAGACCAGCTTGTGTTTTCCGTCGGATCTCAAACTCGGGTAAGTTTTGCTTAAGAGTTTAACTTCATTGTTGTTTTAATAGCTAAAACGGTATAAAGTGTCTTCCTGCGGGGAGACGGTCAACAAAACGTTGCTGTTTATTGCACACAACTGTTCCGCTTTACAACGTACCCTGTTCAGTACAGTAATGCACTTTAGTACGAGCCTCTGGTGGACACGCCTACTCTGAATAAATAATGAAGTGCCTACGGGGAAGTCTTGAAGACGTCTTTAGAAACTTTGAAGTTATGAAATTAGACTGTCTACGAAAATGTAAATACGTTTAAGACTTGCTGCCACGTCTCAGGTTGTATGGACGAGTACTATCGACTTCCATTTAGTTTGATAGACACGCCCACTTGTTAATAATTAATAAGTGTTGTTGTGACTGGGTTATTTTTAGACAAGTGTTTACGTAATAAAATCCAGGCAAAAGTTTAAAAAGGCGACAATTAAAAGTACCAAACAAACAACAAGTGTGTCGCGGATTGCTTGTGTAGCGCGTGTGTGTGAACGCAAGGTGGCGGTGTCGAGTCACAAATAAATCCAACCAATGTATCGTACAGTAAGATAACAGACTAATTGTTAATCATTTATAATAATGTGTTCTGTAATGTAGAAGACGTGCTGGTGTGTGTCTGGATTTCTCATTTTCACCTCTGATGAACAAAGTTATTCAATCCCCCGTTAATGAACAGCACTTTTATGTTGCTAGGCGACCATTGGTTTGGTTTCATCAGCTGTAGTTCACGCACATTTTCTTTCAAAGCTTGTAACTCGGTGTTAATTTGTGCTATAGGTCTTATACATGTATTTGATTATCCCCTGTTTTAAATTAACGTGATAAATGCTTTTTCTAACCCTGAACTGTATAAATTGTTTCCAAGCACAAACAGATGTTGTCTTTGGCTTGTAATTCTGACAGAAATACAGATGTTTAACATTTTGCTTATGAATTCATTTATATTCATTATATTTACTTGTTCAACGTCATTTATGTTTAATCATGTTAGAAGTACTAAGTCATGTTTATTAATGTGCGAAGTATTGGGGCATTATGTTTATTCATAATGGAACGAACAGGAAACATTTTAATTACAAATTAAAATTAAAAATACTTTGCATTACAAATGCAAAGATGTTTTTTTAAACCGAAAATCTCTAGCCCTTCTCTGTAAAATGAACATAGTGTAAAAATAACTGCCCTCATATATGCCGATTGAATTTATTTGCACGAATTTTGTGGTTGTCTTTTATTCTGCTGAAATGTATGACATAAGGTGAGCTGATGAGCTCATGAAATTAATTTCTAATGCTCGCAGAAACAATGAAAGGTCAGAAAGATTCCGAGGCATCTCTTAGCAAAAATGAAGACATTTGTACAATTACATGTTACCTTGGAAACTGGGCCAGATTTGTTCTGATGCCAGTTTTTTACTTTGTAGTGAACTAACTATGCTAATTTATTTGAACATTTATGAATACAGATTTTGCCCTCTGCTTTGTTGGTTCGTCCAGGACGGTCTGACACGTCACCGTGGGCAAACTCTTCATCTCTGTCACAACAGTGTGAATTAGGTTCATGGGTCACTGGTTACTGTTTGGTGCACACGGTTGCCCATTTGTGTTCGCATGTATGAATCGATGAATGTTTCCGCTTGCAGTTCAGTCATAGGTCGAAATATGGGTGCGAGAATGATAATTAAGAAGTTCATCGAGTCCTATTGAAAACATACTATATAGATCTGACGTTTGTGATGAATGTTAATTCCTGCAGGGGGAGACATTTCACAACAAACAATCATCTCCAAGTGAACATGACGGCACGACATTGTATTTAAATTAATAACTATTATTATTGTTTAAA
>JAZGTI010013852.1:0-14527 GCA_036877585.1 Botia kubotai
GTTGTTAAAGATGGTTGTGCACAATTTTGATTTTTATGTGTATGAGTCTCTTAAATCTGGACTCAAAGCCATGTGACGTGATTTCATTACACAGGTGATATAATTTCTTTGTTGCTGAAACATTTTATCTAGTATTAGATTTATATCAAAGTCATATTATAAAAGGCTGATTCTCCTGAAGAGTATATACTGTACATTAAAACAAAACATTAGCTGTGTTTACATGGACCCTATTAAGGACCAGAAGCACAATCATATAAAAAAAAGTCACATGTAAATGCATTAATCAAAATTAATTGGCCAAATAGATTATTATTGACTACCATTTATACGATGTCTTTCAGATTGTAAGGGGTGGTTTAAACCTTTTCTAATCCGTGTAAGATAAATACATGTAAACACCATCGGATTGTCCTGCATCCCTACTGATTTCGATGTAAACAGACAGTGTCCATGTTAATGTAGCTACTGTAAGAACATCTCAACAAGTCTGTGCATTACAGCGTCCCTGCATCCACTAAGGTCCTGTTACCCAGGGTTTATCTTCCAAAACGCATTCATCAGCATTTGTCTGCTGTCCTGCACTGTAATCGTAAGACGAACTTTAGGGTAGAAGAGATCTATTCTTTCCTCAGGCTTAGACTACTCTGCAGAGGGGAATAAATATAAAATAAATAAATATTCTCCCAACAGATACACCTAAACCTAGCTCACTCAAAAACTTATCCTGTGACTTTGGTGACATTTGACAAGCCCGCATTTTAAGCTCCCAAAAATATTTACCATACACTACCAGGAAAAGTGTGTTTGGACCCACAAGAAATTTTGTTTTCAATAACCTTTGATTTAAAGGTTTTTGCTTAAATGTTTGGAATTAGTTTTATCTGGGCAAAGATAACCTGTAATATAGTTATTTTTATTTTAAGTTTTGTTCAAAAACTTTACTATTATTCAAAAACATAGAAAAGTAGTAATGAAGAATATGTACCATAAGTTCTGATACTGTAAATGTCTCATGAAGTGAGTTAACATGGCTTAACTAAATGATATGATGTTATTTTACAGGGCATCATCATATGCTGAACTGTGTTATCACTAATCGCTGGGAAAAACCATTATGGGTTAAAGAATTCAGACAGGGTCAAGGTCTGGCACCCACAGAGAAATGAATATAAGTACAGGTTACGGAGACTAAGAGGTGTCTGTGTGGGATGAGAGGGCAACGGACAGATAGATCCTAAGCAGATCCCACTCCCCGGCATGTAATTGTGAAGATAAGAACTCATACAGCCTATTGGACAGATAGTTTTGTGATTTACAGCTCTTTAATGGTCTCAACTTCAAAGCGTCCTACAAAAATCATTAATATATATGTTTAACAATGTGAAACTAGTCATTGCCAACACATTCTCTGCAGTATTTGAGAAAGAAGCCTAAGCAACTGATTTCAACTGATACTTTATTAATAGGTAATTAGATAAATTCTTTCAGTTTTTTTCTCTTCTGTAATGTAAGGAGATGTTTAATAATGTAATGCCAATGTTTTTAAAAAGGTTCCAGGTATAATCACCATGCCATCCAATCTCAGTGCAGGAGGGGTGGGACAAATACCACAACGACCAATCATCATATTCTACTTAAATAAATAACAATGCAGTTAATATTAGTTAATATTGAAGATATTATTAGTCTCTAAGTATCGGTTTCTGTACCAAGTGACATTCCTGGGCTACCACAATATTATATTTGTTGTTGTTGCAACTTTCTGGAAAATCAGATACTACTGTAGTAACAAATTATTTTGGTGGGTATTCGATATAAAAGCAACCAGAACATTTTAGATGAAAACGCTGTCTAGCATCACAGCCGGTGTTTTCAGCTGCATTTAAATACTTTGGTGGACACACTGCCTAATTTAGTCATGGCATGTTAAGGTGTGGTGCTCATGTAACTGGTTCTGCTCAGGATTTGAACCTGTGATCAAGGCAGCATGGGAGTCGAGTGTGTTAACAAGTAAGCTAAAGGCCAACTTGTTGACAAACTGTTCTGGCCCCAATCTCATCTCTCCCCCCAAAAAAGTCATGCCTGCTCTGTACTCTTTTTGTTCAAAAAGCACAAAAATAAAAAAGACAGCCTTTTTGTGGTTTAGGTTTTGTGAATCCCCAGGAATCCATTCTGATTTAAAAATAATCCGAATGATCTTAACTTGTATAATCCTTTAAAAGCACAAGCTTTTACATGGAAATATCTCAGTGTCGGTCCACTGACAGTGCAGATTTTGCATGGGTACCTGCAAGGTAAGGCCTCATGCATCTCTGCAGCATTGCTTTATAAACAAAATGAGCTACACACACAGAGCATATTTTTTACCTATTTAGTGTATACCGGCATATTTAGAGATTTTACATAACAAATTAAATATTTACAAGAATCACAAATAAAAAGGAACAAAATTTATGGGGCCTCTTGCTCTTAATATGGAGCTTGTGGCATTAGCTGTGAACTGTGGGGAGTTAGATCACTTTTAAAAAATCCTCTAGTTCCCTTAGAGAGACAAGAAGACTTGCGGAATTTCTAACAAGGGTTCATTTCGACATCTAGGCTGACTTTGGCTGATTAATGAAAGCATTTGGTGACCTTTTGCTGTTCTTATGGAAGGTTCAGCCCTCTGCTCAGGGGCTCTGGCCCTGTCCCATCTCTCTTAGTGCAGAAGATCATTTTTTTATTCTGGTCAGCCACACTGAGCTTTACTAGCATTTTATATACATTTTCTCCCTTTCAAAATAGTTTATTTTGTCTTGTGCATAGCTCACAGGTATTAAGGGAATAGCTAACACAAAAATACGTATTCTGTCATAATTTACTCAGCCATGTTGTTCCAAACTGGCATGATTGTCTTTCTTCTGTGGAACCCCAAAGGAGAAATGTTGAAGAATGAACTGTCTACTCTTTTCCATATAATAAATGTCAAAGGGGATCCAGGATGCTGAGCCTAAACATGACAAAAAGCACCTAAAGAGATTGAATAGTTTGTGTATTAAACAAAATACTGATATTATTACTCACCTACTGTATAATATTCTTCTCTGCTATAGCTTTTGTTATTCACAATTCCAACCTATTTAGTTGGTCAAGTGACATGCAATACTTAATGGTGATTGGTCATGTTGCCATATTTATCTTGAGTAAATTTGTTGCATGTCAGCCGTGCTGCCTTAAGACCTGGATCTTACTTCCAACTAACTGTGCCACAGATATGCGGTTACCCACCAAAACTAAGTGAAAAATCTTTAAGAAAAACTCATGTGTTCAATTCTCTCAGTGGGAATCTGATTGAAGAACACACCCACACACCCACAAAACACACAGAGGACATTTAAACTTAAAATGATCCCACTTTACACTGGCGATTTTGGTTTGCTCCTGTATAGTAGCAGTGGTTATGAAACCTTTTCATTGTGAATATATTGAGTGTGTGTTTGGTCTCGCTGTAGGAGTCTGTCTGCAGTCGGCCATGCTTTCAGGGACCGACCAACCAGCCCAGCACTTAAGAGATGGCGCACTGAGTGTTGTCGTGAGCCATGACTGGCTTAATGCATTATTATTGTTACCACATTCCCTCACTGAATGCTCCAAAGGGAGTGAAGGCTCAGAAAGGCTTTTCAGAAACCCAGTCTGAAAAAACACACTACCATAAATAGCTGAATTGGGCCTGGGTATGGATTGGTCATGTAATTTTTTTTGCTCATTCCCCCCTGAAGTGGGAAAAGAGTCTGTGAGATGGTCTTTCAGATTATTGTAGCTGGACTAAATGTACATGTGGACAGCTGAAAGACTCTAGACCCTTTGACCGGATGAATGTTTTTTGGAACATGAAAATGTTTAGCTCTTAATAGAATAGTTGCAAAAGTACACCTTCTCACCTTCTCACCTAAGTCACCTTCTCACCTTTGTGTAATTTTAACCCCCATATGATTTATTTTCTTCACACTATGAAATGCTGAAAAATTAACTTGCCCCATATTGATCTGAGCTGTTAAGCTCTGAAATGAAAAAAGTACCATTAAAGTATTACGAAAGTAATCCATATGACTCACAAGCCATATCCCAAGTCTTGTGAAGTAAAGCTATATATCTTTGTGTAATGAACAGACCAAAACTGATGTACTTATTCATTTAAAATCTTGATTTCATCATCCACATCCACGTAAATGTGTCATAAAGCATAGCAAATCAGATGTCAATGACACTGCGTTAATGTCAAAATGGCATGAGCAATCATTATTGATGCTTGGGGTTCATGTGGCCGATTGCGCTGTGGCAAGGTTGAATATTGAATATGAAATGAGTATGACATACAACTTTAAGGGAACAAATGAAAAGTGATGACTTACATTGTGGTGTTTTCTCACATAACGCTACCATATTGATTAAAAACATCTAGAATATATCTAGAATATAAACATCTAGAATAGGGCTTTTAGCTGTGCTGCTCCTAAATTATGGAACTCTTTACCTTTGCACATTAGCCAGCTGGATTCAATTTCCCTTTTTAAAGCTCAGATAAAAATGTATTTGTTTAGAATAGCCTTTAATGATCTGTGTTAATGTGTTATGATGTTTGTCTATAATGTTGTGTTTTGTTTTACGTTTGCATTTTTTTGTTTTGTTTTATATTGTATGGTGTCCTTGAGTGTTTTGAAAGGCGCTATAAATAAAAGGTATTATTATTATTATTATATACACGAGTCATATGGTCATATGTGTTTCTGTCATTTTGACAGCTCAAATCCCCATTCACTTTCATTTTATAATGAAGAGTGGCCAGTATATTCTTCTTTTTTAATTTTGTGTTTCACTGAAAAAAAAGTCAAAAAGGTTTTGAACAATATGGATATAAACCGTCATGGAATTGACATTTTTGGATAAACAATGTCTTTAATTCATTCACATTTTAATTTGGGATGCGCAGAAAACTGTACTGAAAACTGAAAAATGTAAAAATTAAAGAATTTTATATGAAAATGACATCTGCCTTAAAAAGAAGGGAAAGAGCATAACATTGCAGTAGATATGAAATTCAATACAAAAAACAGGATTGAATCATTTTCAGATGACACCATTAACCTTTTGGTTAAATGCTTTTGCACTTTGGAAGATAAAACCTAATGGTGTGCATGTGTGTGTGTGTGTCTCAGCACTTGTTTGTGTGTTTCACGCAGCTCTCACCAAGGTGAGTCAAGACTTTTTGAGAGTAAAAGGGAGCAGAGTTACTAATGGAGGTGAGTCTTTCTTTTTGTGTAGGGATAAAATGAAGTATCCTTTAAATGTGCTTTTCTGAGGGTCCATTGTCTGCCCCTGGGGTATTGGAGGACAGAGCTGAAGGGTGGGGCTTTCAAATCTCATCGCATTACACAAGCATTTACATGATGGACAGGATGGCCGTTTACGAAAAGTGAGCCCTCTCTTCGTCAGGAGCTAACCCTTTTAGCTGAGAGAAACCATGTTCTTCCAGAGCTGTTCACAACTGCGTTAGCAGCACACCCATAATGGCCGGGATTGGGTTACCCCTTTACTTTAGGGCAAACAAAGCTAGCCATAATTGCCTTACCAATATTTGCATGTGCCTCTTCGTGTTATGGAATACTCTTCTAAGTAACTGAGCACCTCTGCTCTCCTGCTCTATTTTAAGTTGTTTGCAGATGCACGGAAAGGCAGTTAAAACAGTACAATTACTAACCAGATTTCACACCATCTTACAGACATCTCAGTTTCACCTGCTGGTCCCGCCATTGTCCTCCGCGTCTACTGATCCTATATTTCACAAGGTAGCATCCTTTAATATTGTTGACCTCTCAACAAACTGGGTATTAATACCTTCCAAAGACATTGGTGTTCAAATATGGTCAAATGAGGTAAAACAAAAAGACGGCATTCGTGGTCATTTAATTATTGACCCTGTAAGTTACCTATTTATGTCCATAATATGAGTATGTGGACGAGATAATATAATTTACAGAGAGTGGGTTTTTAGAGGACATACCAGAGCTTTATAGCCAGCTAGCTGGAGCTGTATTAATGACCATGAGAGTTTAGCTGTATGAGGCTGGTGGTAATGGTAAATGCATGTACATTTCGCAAAAAGCTTCAGCTAGTAGAGTGACTAGGGAAAAAAATAGGCCTTTTAGAGCAATATGTGCTGTTTTAACACAGCTCCACTAACGTAGCACAATGCTCCTATGCCTAATGAAAAACTTGGAACACAGCCGTCAGAGCTACACTGGTGATGACTCTCTTCTAAACAACAATTCTTCTGTTGATTATAATTAATTTTTTTTACACCCTGTCTGTGTGTAACATGGAATATAAGTGATCACCTTTTAAGTCAAAAGTCTGAATAAACAAACCATTTTGTTTGGTGTTTAAATGTATACATTGATTAATGTATAAATTAAAGTATAATGTATACTTTATAAAGTATAACATAATTAATGTATTATTTTAAATTAATAATTTTTGTTGGCCAAATAAATCATTTGTTACTTTCGTATGTTCTCTTTAATTATTTGATGTTTATAAATTTCCAAATTCAAACAGTTTCATAAGCGCTTGGGAAAAAAGCAGTTTAAAATTCCCTAAAACGTCTATTATGTTAATAAGGTATATTTAGGTATCTGTATCTTTAGTCCCAAGAAACAGCTGTAGAAATAGCTTTTTGTAGCAAATATGCATATTTAGGCATTTGACTATACAGAAATTAACCAAATCTAAGTTGAAAAGTGTGACAACTAACAACCAGTCTTGCACCTTTTCTTGTAAGGAAATGTGCTCTTATGTGTGTAATAAAATCAAGAGGGTTCCATCTCGCAGTTGCTGTCAGGTGCAGTTGCTGACAGTTCGGGAAAAAGACCCTTTGCGTGTTCAAAGTCTTTGAGTGCATCAATGAAATGGGCTTAAAACATGCTACATTCCTTCCTGATGAATGCACTGATAGTACTGAATTGTTGACTTACATAATGACAGAGCTAAGTGCACATAGTTTACACCCATCCTGACATATTTATACATCAACCTCACCACCTGACCAAACATCCAATACGTCAAAAACCAGTATTTTCTTTTCACTTTGGAAATCTTCACAAGTGTCTCTGATTACCCACTGTTCTCCCAATAAAGCCTCACTGTTTAAACACCAACGTTATGAGCATGCGCCTTGCAAGTTTATTTTTGTTTATTAAAAGCAGGAAAAATATATTATATGCACTTTGAACAATAATCTGTGTCTGATTATGAGATGTTTACTTTGTGTGAATTGTGAGGCAATTGAATCACAGTGTATGATCTTTTCTGATTCTTAAGCAGGGACAGGAAGATTTCATTGCGCAGACGCTTCCAAAATTTTACACGTGTCTATTCACAGAGCAATATCACACTCTCAGCACCCATCAGGTGAAAGGGTTGCTATGACTTTTATATTTCATGTTCTTAATCCTTCCTTTTTCCATATATACCCTGTCTTTGACAAGCAAGCTGTGACCTGTTCAAATATCACAGCATTACAGGTCCATACATGCCAAAGCCTATTCACAGTCTCTTCACTGCTAAGATTCTTCCTGTCACTCTCTCTCTTGCTCTCTCTGTCTCTCATTCATCTTTTAAAAACAATGAATTATATTGTCTACTTTAATATCTAACTACACTTTTGTTCAAACTTCCACATTCACAGGAAATAATGCTCTGCTTACCAATAATTTTAATATAGAGATAGTTTACCAAAACAATTAAACCAATGTAATCATTTACTTACCCTTATGTTGCCAGACTTGCATGGCTTTATTCTTCTATTGATCACAGTAAGAGATATCTACCAAAATAATACACCAACTCTTCAACTTCTCTTTTACATATATGGTTATGACAGCAAATGTTGACTATGGCTGTGTTTGGTCCCCATCTCTTTTTATTGTATGGAAAAGAGCAGCACAAACATTGTGCTAAATATATCCTTTTGCATTCAGTGGAAGAAAGACAGTAATACATATTAGGAACAAAATTAAATTAATGATGACAGAATTATCATTTTTCACTGAACTGTCTCTTTAAGGGCTGATCAAACTATTTACCTCATCACTATCTTCCATTCTACTTATAACCACACTTATAACCACATGCTGCATGAATCAAAGGGAGGCTTTCTATGACCTGTTTCTCCCTCAACAGTAAATCCATTTGTGTGGCTCCTTTGTGGTGGCTTAGCTCCATTAACTCGCCTTCTGCTGCCCTACATCAAAGCCACATCTGACATATGGATTACGAACATACAAATGACATTTTTGTAATATGCCACTGACTATCTGCCATTCATCTGAGTTTTACTTTCAAAGCGGAAAACATTATTTCATGTTAACATTCTTCATTCATACAACATGGTAAGTACAATAATAAGGGCAGACCTAAACTAGGGCTAAATGCTAACTGGACTGTGAATACAATTAAATCTATTTTGAAACAAAAGCATTTCACACAAGAAAAGTAATTAGAAAAACATGAAATGCTAAAGAAATCTTGAATTCATTTCCATTTATTAGGATCAATTTACTCTGGTAATTGCTTAAACATTATCAGATAATTGTCACATACATGGCCCTTGTGTTTGCAGTTAAAATGTAAAATTACTTGAACAGATGTGAATTTGAACCTTGCTCCAGTGAAGCAAGCAGGCTGCTTTCAAGTATCTAAGCTATGTTATGCATCGTATACTGACATTAAAGTGTGACTCTAAATATAACTCGGAAATAATGACAATACGCTATAATCATCATGACCAACGTAATCATTATCACAGCTGTTACTGCTGTTGATATTAGGAGAAATGTTTTCCAACACCAGCTGTTGCTGGACTACAATCACCTGTTGCTCATAAAAGTATTTGAGACCCTGTATTGGTTACGTTATACTGGCAACACATGGTAAAAATAGCTAGAGGACACTTTTAAACTTGAAGGTTGGATGAGTATTTGTACAGATCAGTGGTCAACTGTGTTGGTTTTACACAGAGACCTCATGCAATAAAAGCATTTGAAGATCTATGATTTGGGAATCACTTTGTTGAGTTATTTAAATGTACTTTAGCTCCATTCTTTCTACTAGAGACTAACATACATTTCTTAAGTTTAACAGCTTTACAAACTATTGCTAAAGCAATAAAAAGATGGCTATATATTAAGACTGGCTAATTAGAATTCCTTGTACTGAAAATACTGAAACTGGAAACGCTTACACCTGTTATGACTTATGCTTACTGTTGCTTTAATAAAAGCATTCAAACAGTCAAGCAATAATGATGGTACATGGTGCATCAAGGTGTGTTTTGAATTCTCACAAGCTAGCTGTGGTGCTCATACATCTCACTGAACATGTTTTGAGCAAGAGATGTTATAAAACTGGCAGATACTCAAGCCATTCGGAAAGTTCAGAGACTCTATCAGCAAAATAAACTTTTCCACAGAAATGAATGTGTACCATCACCATGTGGAATATACCACCACAATGCACATTTTCACTTAAGAGATCAGAATTAAGAGCAAGTATATGGCTAAAAATGTTTCCGAAGTATAATCTCTTCAGACTTAAAGTTTATAACAGTGTTAACAAACTATGAAGTAAAAGTAGTTAATGAAGATACAACTATAGACCATGTCACATAGGCTGTTATAAAATGCTATAAAAATTATGATTAAAGATTGTCACTATGCTCCTTGTCCACCTGTCTTACTGAATGTAGATTACAGCCGGGCATTCTGGGAATGCAAATCAGGGCCCCTTCATACCCATTAAGTCGAGCAACAGCTTCAAACGCCGATTTGTTCCGCAAATAGCCCATTCAGTCTGTGCCCAAAAAGCTGCAACACCTTTCTCTCCCCCTGTGGTAATTGAATCTTCAAAGGGGCATTTCCACCCTCCCAAACCCATTCGCAACAAGAACCACAAGATGAATAGCATGTTCATATGAAAAAATAAGAGAGTATACATGTTTATCCATGTTCAATTAGCCACCCCATCATCTGCATTCATAATTACTGCAGAAGAACATGGGCAGGCACAATTAAGAGATGGATAGATGGTCCATGATGGCACTGCATTCAGGGAGGTTAATAAAAAAAAATTTTGCTAATGAGCCTCATCCTCAAGAGAAACTCAGGCAAGATGAATTACTGTGATGATACATATCCTTTGGTCTCCTGATGGAAAACTGGAGAAAAAAAACAACAAACTTTTAATATGGCAACCCTACCTTTGGCCAAATGCTGAATTTCATATTAAATTTCACCTTTGAGACAGAAATGCAGTGATTTAAAATGGGATTACAAAAACAGATATTTCTCAGTCTTATTTTTTATTAAATACACCATATTGGAGCAAATGCCTCTGAAAATATCACAAATAAATTTCTCTCTCATTCTGTATTTATGGGTTGACAGCTATGAGCTTCATTTTTTGTTTTGTTGCGTGGTTTCAGGTTCAAGGGATCAGGGTTAGCTGTGTAGTATGTATTGTAGCCACAATGGAACAAAAACATTTACATGCATACATACTGTACTGTACATGGTAGCTTTACAAATACACCAAGAGTGTTCATGATTTGATTTCCACAAAAAATGCAACGGATACTACTTTGAACCCAGTCTTTAGGATTTTTTATATTATCCAAAATGAAACACATTCCCTTTACAACATCTAAAATATAGAAAGAGAAGATACCATTTTGTGAAGAAAAGGAGAATAGACAAAGTAGGAACAAAAATATAAAGGAAAAAGAAAGTCAATATTCCTCCACTAATTTTTAAACAAGTGTTACGAATGCAAAAAACGCTGCAGTTCATTAGCTTCATTTGTCATTTTTTCACCCTTTCTTCCCCAAAAACTTCCTCTGCTGATGTCTTTCTCAGTTCTCGCTGTGTCAGTCTTGAGTCCCTTATGATTAGAGGTCTCATCTGGGTCAGTTCAAAGAGTCCTCAGTGTTCCCCCCTGCATGGGCCTCATGAGTATTTTCCCTCCATGATTCAGAAGTTTGGAGCAAAGGGCTGTGAAAAGGGGACTCTGGCTATTGCAGGTCAAGGTGGAACTCAAGCCTGAGATTGGCACTCTGGTTTGAAGTAACAGAGCTTTATGGGAAGAAGTGGGATGGGGTCAGAGCCGAAAGGTCTTCAGTGACAATGAGCGAAGGGCTGAAATGAAGGCACACATCCTGCTTTGAGCAACAACAACGTCCTAACACACCTAAAAGACAAAAAGAACAAGCGCTCTGTTAGATACACTTGAAGTGAAAAAGTATTTAGAGAAAATTAAAAGCATTGCTAAATTTCAATTTTGTTACAAAACAAGGGCCATCTAGTTGCCTAATATGAAACAAACATTTGAGGCCCAAAACACAAGTAAAATCTGTATAAAAGCAAATACTCGTAAATTAAAATTAAAACACGTAAATTAAAATTCAAACTTTAAAAAAATTATTAGATTACAACTTTCTATATAATTTCTATTGTTATTGCCAAGCAAGAACATAAAGATTAAGGCATATATAATATCAACTTTATTAACTTTATTTTCTTTTAATGAGTCATGAAAATTAAATGTCCCTTAGAAAAAAAAAAATCTCTTGTCAGATGAAGACTGCCAGCTCCACTGAAGCCCTCTGCCTAATTTATTGATCAGTAAGGCTTTTAAATCCATCTGCTGACCTATTTCCTCTGCATTTTAAGTACAATGTGTGAGTCAATGTTTTTTTGTCTCCTAAAAAATAATGATAAGCCATAGTCCCCACGGTGCTAAGTTCTTGATACAACAGTGCAATGCTTGCGAACCAAGACAATTATACCAATATCTAAGTACTTGCGTTCTGCTTTTATAGACAGTCACAGCAAACTTATTCCCCCAAACATTCTCTTTCCTTTTGTTTTTCTAGGGGCAACTTGCTTTTCCCGTCTTCAAGTTACTATAGAGGTTTCAGTCTACTGTAATAGTAATTGCAACCCCCCACCACATTGGAGGGCTAATTAAAGAGATGGAGGCTGTGAAGGTTTGGATCCCTTGGGTTCAGGCTCAGCATGAGAAAGGTAATTTGTCTGTCCTGAACAATGAGATTAGGGAGAAGCCGGGGAGCTACTTAATAAATGAGCATCAAATGTCCTCAGCCGAGGATATGGACAGCACCAATTATGTCACCATGAAATTGCACATAATAAAAACAATGGCTGCCGGACGAGGCCTCCTATCTGTCTAGGAATGCGTTCAGTCTCTCTCGCTCTCTCTCTCTCTATTTTGCCCTGGTCTGTTTTGGTTCTCAGCTCATTTACACAGGTCTGGAAAAGCTGGAGAATGGTCGACCAATGAATGTGAGAAGTGGTGGAGAAACCATGCCTTATAAATTAGCCTGTATCTTTACAGCAGGGGGTGAATAGCTGAAGTAAGTTTCCTAATAACGATTATAATCCTCTCTCTATACAATGCAAAAACACGACTGTTTAATTATTATCTGAGGATGCACAGACCTCTTTTCCCCGCTGGTGGAGAGGCGTCTGGGTGTATTTAAGAACTCCCTCTCTGGTATAATTAAAGCAGCGAGGCCAATATTCAGATTGCATTTTAGCATTAATAATTCAGCTGTTTTCACTACAATTGATGTCGGCACATAAATAAACAATGAGGCCTCATATTTACACAGCGGCAGTCGTGGAGCAGGAGCAGAGATGAGGGAGGAGAAATGGAAGGATGGGGGCTTAAATAGACATTTAAAATTAAGCCTGATAATGCAAAGGCTTTCAATTTAAAACATTAGGCCTGAGCCTAATGGAGCTCTTTCCCTGCTCTCCTTGTTGACTCACTACATCTCTATACCTCTCACTGTTTTATTCTGCTAAAGGTAAAATAAATGTTCACTACGAGACTTAGCAACTGTCCAATCTCTCTCGCACACACAGTCTCCATATCAATACTGATTATGTCACTAAACCGTTATTTTCCGAGCTGCCGAGTGATACAATCGGCTGGTGGACGACTGCACAATAAAGTCTTATTGCAGACGGTCCCAAAGGCGAGAAGGGGAATTAGGTAAATAATTTGCCTGCTTGGCATCTAGTTTTGTTTATTTAAAGCTTGCTGTGCAGCCTCAAAGGAGTAAATAGCCAAAAATAACAAAATAAGTGTTGTGTTTGGCTAAAACATTGACTGAGTATAACACCCATATAAGGACAACAGTCCCGAGTCTATATCTGAAGAATCTAAGTGGGGCTCTAAGTGGGACTAAGTGGAAAAACATACAGAAACATTTGTAACAGACAGAGTCTCACACCTTTTGGTCAGGCAGTAGAGGGTTAGTCTGCAGTGAACTCAAATGGCCGTTGATGAGTGCTGTTGGTCTGTCGTGTTCGCAGAACAAGCTGCCGTTGATGTAGTGAAACCTGTCTCCAGGGACCAGCCGGTTTCGACAAGTAGAACATGTGAAACACTGCGTGAGGAAATGAAATGTATTACCCACAATCTACAGTACATTACCTTCATGAAATCTTTGGACAGCAAAGGTTAAACAGCACTACTGAATTTGACTGTATGTCTACTGAATTAAAGGGTTAGTTCACTAACAAATTAAAATTCTGTCATTAATTACCCACCCTCATGTTGTTTGTAACCACAAAGAGAATACTTCTTGTGCTCTAAAAAAATTAATTCAACAATTTCTTCTCTTTTGTGTCAGTCTCTGACACGTTTAAATTATCACACATTGTAATAGCAAGAAATGTTCCTATTTACATTTCTTCTGTACATGGACATTTAACACACAAGAATCTATAATACTTTTATTTACTATGTAATTAGCGATTCCCAACAAAAAGGTACTTGTGTGCAATATGTGCATGTTTTGTAATTTTGTGTGGATGACACTGGTAGCAGATTATATGTGCTACATGGTGAGTCTATGCATAACCCACATACAGACTATTTTTGTTAAATTGCTCATTTAAGTGATTCTTTTTTTAAATGTTAATAATAAATGATAACCATAAACATATAACATGAGATTGATGGAATATACGTATGGTTTGGTGTGTGAAAGAGAGCTTGAGATGTGGGGATACATACAAAAAAGTACAGGAAACAGAATCAAATTATATAGCAAAAACATACTGTATAAAATGAACATTCACAGCCATCAAACAATAATTTTTTACACTGTATTTGTGAAATGGTTGTGTAGTTCGAGCACTTGTCAGAGCAGTAGTGATTGGTTAAAGATTACCTTGAGATGGTACACGTTTCCCTGTGCCTTCATTACCAGTTCACTGGCTGGAATTGACTGACCACACGCACTACACGCCCCACTATTCCCAAATAACCTATAAAAGAATGAAAGACAATGGTACTGTTAAAACGAAACAAACTGTTTGTATTCATGTCAAAAAAGCAAGCAGCCAATCCTTCAACAAAACAACAAAGCCTAAAGTGAAACACAGGTAATGCAATTAGCATT